>SNQJ01S0040766.1:34993-50032 GCA_010110895.2 Picea sitchensis
TGTCTCTGCATCTTCATCCTTCTTGTGCTCACCATCAAATGTAGGAGGTTTGATTTTGTTCATTTCTCCTCATAGCTCATCCACCCCAGACCTCTTATGCTTCCTTACAGGGGATGGACTTGATTTGTTGTGTGCTCTCTTATTGGAATGCATTGGGGAGTGACAATGATGTCTTCTAACACTTCTTGTTCTTCTTTTCTCATCAGGAGACCTATGACTTCCTGATTTGCTTGAGCCACTCTCCTTATATAATTTATTTTCTATTATTTCCAGAATCTACATAAACTTCATGTTTCTCCTTATCTCTCTTAAACCTTTCATTATCTACCTGGTGAATTTGCACATCTTTTTGCAAATTGTTTATGATTTTCATCATGCCCACGTCTATATCTATTTCTTCTCCATGCCCATTGGAGTTTGATCCTTCAATTCCCAAATGCACATCCATTCCACTAACTTCATCCTCCTGATTGTAAGCGTCATGCGACTCTCCATTTCTCTGCACTATGGAACAATTCAGTTCGGTTCTAACAGTTGTTAACTCTGCAAAATGTTCAGTCAATTTGTCAGATTACTTGACTTAACAATTTTCCTGAATAACTTAAACAATTTGATTCAACAAAAGAATATCAGACTCCATTTTTAGCGGGTCTTGGTCAATCAAGAACCTCTCAAGCTTCTATCTCTAAGCCCAACTCTATTCTACAACAATTTTCGAGCGCTATCCCTTTTTCTTCAGCCCTTGGTTTGCATGTGACCACGACTGTGACCCAGTCATAAAGATTTGGGCACTTATCCGGAGTCTTTAAACTTTGGGCTCTGGATCTTAGGAGGTTTCCCTTTTCTATGTGTCACAAACATCACAGAACAATGAACTATCGAATGCGTGAAGAACGGTTGATCTACAGTCCATATTCCTTGCTCATATCTACGATGGGTAGGAGCTTTCGGGACTCCGGGCTTCAGTTGTTTCCAAAGCACATCCCAACAAATCTCTCGAAGTGTCGAATTGGTGAACTCACGAAGTGAGGTATATCAATGGTCCACGACTTCCCAGCATCCAATGACTGATATTTACTACAGAACTCTAGGATTCGGGGTTTCAGGGCTTCAGGGCTTCAAGACTTCAGAGGTTTGGGGCTTCGGGACTTTAGAGCTTTGGGGCTTCGGGACTTCAGATCTTCGGGGCTCCGGGACTTCGGAGCTTCAGGGCTTCAGCGCTTTGGAGCTTTGGGGATTCGGGACTTCGGAGGATTTCACATCTGCACACCCCAAAAATCCTGAACCACGAATCTCTGAATACTTCCATGTCACCCCTGGTGACATCCTTACGTCACGTTATTTCGATGCTATGAAACTTCAAAAATTTATTCCTCTCATTCCATCATGAACCAATTCTTCCAAAATTTCAAGTCTCTGGACTTCATGATCTGGCGCCATGCGTCCACTGTGACCACGATCCAGATGGATCTCGGTGGCCATCCACCTTTTCCACTGAATCACCATTTTGAGCCTCTGGTTTTGACAAGCCATGACATTCACCCTTTTGATGGGGAATGGAATGTAATGTCATCTTCATTTGTTAATTACAGACATCATGTAATGGTTTTATGTACATGCCTGCAACATCGCGTTAATGCATCGGATCCCCATTAGAACTCCACAGTTAAGCACACTCGGTCTAGAGTAGTACTGGGATGGGTGACCGCTCAGGAAGTACTAGTATTTTACATGCCTATGGAATTTTATAAACTTAGTCCAATTTATCCCACATGCATCATGGGAATTGTTCTCCTCTCACTCTCTCCTATATAATTGAGGTGAAGGAGGCCCTTTAAGCATGCAATGGAGTGTGATGTAAAGCTTCTTGTGCAGGAAGCATAGCCAACATCTCTTTCTTTTTAGAGATAAGCTACCCCATTTTTCTAGTTTGTGTTCTACGGTGTTTTTCTATCTTATTCATCAATAGAAGTTAGGTTTCACTGTATTTTTGTGCTCTCTTCCATATTTTTGTGTATTTCGTTGTTATATCTTAGTTATAATTCGGTCTTCATGTCATTCTCAAAATAATCTAGATCAGTGGTATCAGAGCAGTTTGCTCTTTGTCATTTCTTAGAGCAGGTCCCCGACGAGGTCAGGGTATAGAGATTTGGGTCTCGAGCTAGTTTTGCTTGAGGACAACCATTCTTGCTAGCCCAAGCGACCTCCCATGGTGGAAGAAAAGAGAGATGACAGAGTAGGATATACTTTCAAGACATTTCTCGAGGAATCCCTTGTGCGACAAAGGAACGAGATGATGGACAACTTTTCTCAGATCCTTCGAAGACTACTGATGGCGGAAACCGAGGCATCTTCAACAAGCAACCATTTTTCAAGTGCGACACCCTTCAAGGTACAAGTCAATTTTGATATCCCCTTATTTGAACGCTAGATAGATGCAGATGCTCTAGAAAAATGGTTGAATTTGCTAGAAGGTTATTACTCTGTCCAAAAAAAAATCAACAGTGAAAAGATCACCTCCGTGCTCCTTAAATCCCTTCCCCATGTCAGAGCTTGGTGGGAAGGTTACTGGGAGAGGTACATCGCGGATGAATCTACACTTTTTGGGAGAGAACCCACTTGGGCAGCCTTTGTATATTCCCTAAAGGAGGAGTTCTACCCTGTCGAAAACTATGATGACCAATACATGAGATGGACAACTCTACGTCAGAAAAGAGCCCAGACGGTGCCGGAGTACACCAACATCTTTCATACCTTGCGCTCAAAGATGGGTATCAAAGACTTCGAGCGGCACTTGGTTTTGAAGTACCGTAGTGTTCTACACAGGTACATCCAAACAAAGATGGATTTCTTGTACATCTCTTCACTGGGAGTTGCTTATCGATATGCAGTAAAAATTGAGCAAAAATTCAACAAGCAGAGTAAGTGGGAGAAGCATGGACATAGCAAGGAAGGCCAACCTCAAGAGAGAAAATCCCATATGCAAGAAAAGAAGGGTAATAGGAAGTCTAATAAAGACCCCCAAAAGTGGTGTGAGTTTCACAACAGCCCTTGGCACAACACTGATGAATGTCGCTCAATACAATCATTGGTGGCTGAGCTCAAAGACAAAGAGTCGAACCTCGACTTGGACCTTGATTCAAAAAATAATAAAAAGAGACAGATCATTGATGCAGAACCCACTGCTACTATCGCAACTACAACAATCGAACTAGAAGAGGATCCTGAGGAGGGGGAGTGACTCTTCCATTCACAGATGTGGGTGAAGGGGACCCCACTGCATTTTATTGTTGATAGCGGAAGCCAAAAGAACATCATCTAAGTAGAGGTTGTCAAGAATTTGGATTTGCCAACAACACCACACCCACGACCATACAACATTGGGTGGCTTCTCGAGGGTCAAGATCTTTGTGTCAGCCAATAGTTTCGATTGTCATACGACATCCATCCCTTCAAGGATGAGGTATTATGTGATGTTGCCCCACTGGAGGTCTGTGATTTTTTCTTGGGCCAGCCATATATGTGGAAGCGCCATGCTATCTATGAGTCTCAACCCTGTAGTGTCATTGTTACTATGGGGGGTCATCTCTACAAGATACCAGAGGTGGTTCTGACTAATGTCCCACCTAAATAGTGTCGCAAGGTAGTATCTCATACTACAAAATTTAGCTTCTTCACAATCTGTTCAAAAGGTGAACAGAAGGATACTGCAACCACTACAGCCTTGGCCCAAGCACCTTCTATCCAACAAAAGAAGGTCAACAAGATTGCAGAAAAGTGCAAAGATTCCTTATATACACAAAAATATCATGTAGCTAGACTGGTTAAAAAGGTCCAACCCTTCCAGCCACAGGTTCGTGACAACCTTCAAAAATCTAAGAGGCGCAACTTCTCCAACAAGGAAAGCATCTCATCAAGATGCAGATTCAACAAACGCTTTTCCCTCTCCCCCAGGCACTCAACCCGATGGAGACCAATGCTTCCTAAGGGGGGAGGAATGATCTATATGGATCTCGGTGGCCATCCACCTTTTCCACTGAATGACCATTTTGAGCCTATGGTTTTGATAAACCATGACATTCACCCTTTTGATGGGGAATGGAATGTAATTTCATCTTCATTTGTTAATTACAGACATCATGTAATGGTTTTATGTACATGCCTACAAAATAGCATTAATGCATCGGATCCCATTAGAACTCCATAGTTAAGTGCGCTCAGTCTAGAGTAGTATTGGGATGGGTGACTGCTCGGGAAGTACTAGTATTTTACATGCCTATGGAATTTTATAAACTTAGTCCAATTTATCCCACACGCATCATGGGAATTGTTCTCCTCTCACTCTCTCCTATATAATTGAGGTGAAGGAGGCCCTTTAAGCATGAAATGGAGTGTGATGCAAAGCTTCTTGTGAAGGAAGCATAGCCAACATCTCTTTCTTTTCAGAGATAAGCTACCCCATTTTTCCAGTTTGTGTTCTACGATGTCTTTCTATCTTATTTAGCAATAGAAGTTGGGTTTCACTGTATTTTTGTGCTCTCTTCCATATTTTTGTGTATTTCATTGTTTTATCTCGGTTATATTTTTGTCTTCATGTCATTCTCAAAATAATCTGGATCAGACCATCAGGGGCCCCACCATCCATGCTCGAGGGGAGGCCACGTGGTGAAATATTAGAAGCGGACATGTGGCACAATCAAACGGGTGACACATGTCACATTCTAACTGGAATTACAATATTCCTAAGGTTCTTAGCTCTCTGACACATGGCACAAATCCCATGTGTCCATGTCATTTTGAGTGACGTCAACAAGCCATGTCACTTCAGAACTTCGGGCTTCGGTGGTTTTTACACTTGCACACCCCAATTATCCCAAACGTTGAACTCCCAAACAAGTTGATCTTCTAATACGCGTCTCCTTTTGATGAACGGTCTGGATTAACTCTGGACTGCAGTACTTCGGAAGTTTGCGCATCAACACACTCCATTTCTCCCGAACGTCGAATTCTCAAACAAGATAACTTATTGAGACGTGTTCCTTTTGATGAATGGTCTAGATGAACTCTGGCCTTCAGGACTTCGGGACTTCGAGATTTTTCACATCAGCACACTCCATTTCTCCCGAACGTTGAATTCTCGAACAAGCTAACCTCCCGCTCTTAGATTATCCCTACAGTTCTAATCCGTCCTTGGTCAAATACAATGGTAAATACTCCCCCCCTGGATCTACGTTTTAGATCCTCTTCAGGACTTCGAAACTTCGGTATTTGTTCCCTTTTTCTCTTGTAACCCATAAATTTCTCCAAAGTCGCGAAGTTCGAATGATTTGGAGGTTAACCTTCATGCACTTTTCTCCATATCTGATGGTTGTGAAGGATCCTCCTTCTTCCGAACAGATCCTATGGCCCAACACCATGGTTGTTGTAGTTTCTTTATCTGTGGCCATTTCTTAAACCGGTATACCTCATATGCTTCCAAACATAGTCCAATTTTTCTCTCAACACCCTTATGACACTCTATACATCAAAATTCTCTGAACTTTTTACTTTGAATTCCTTGTTCATGGCCCATCCACCATGGGCTCTAAACTTGAATTTTGTCCATTTTGACAACAATTTTTTTCCGACACTTTTGCTTCAACTCCCACTAACATGGCCCATCCAGTCTTAGTGTTGAAACCATGGATCGGATACCAATTTGTAATGTCCCCGACCCTCAAACCTTTGTCGGGTAACACTACCTAATCAACTGTATCTTTTCTTTTCTATTCTGATACCATTTTGTGACAACCCCAACCTTAAACCAACAAGCCAGGCCATACCACCGAATAAATTTCATTCTCTAATACCAATTTATATTTATATAAATATCTATATAATTCAATTTAAATAGCTATAACATTTTGTCCATACACCTATTCATGCGAAAACAACATTAAAACATGCATGCAATATATACAGACAACTCTAAAAACATTATAACTTTATTTAAAGATACACATCATACGAAGAACAAAGATTTGGTACTTATCTTTTAATAGATGACCACCAACTGTGTGAAGACCTTCCACGAACCTCCCATCCTTAGAACACGCTGCTCATCACTCTCAGTAGTGGGTCACCGCCGAGCTGGGACTAAAATCCACCGAGCAAGGGATTCCTAGGCTTGGAAAGGACAACAAGAAAGTCACACATATCAACAGGAATGATTTTCTCCCAAGATCCACTTACGCCCATATCCTACAGACCCTCATTCCCCACACGCTTGTTCCACCCCAAGAGTGTACACCTTCACTATCACAAGTCCATCGGTTGTCCACCTCCCTTCTAGGGATTCAACAACATGTTAGACCAGAAGTCTCAGAGTATTGTATCTGCTACGGGACTCCCTCTAGGAGAACTCACTTCCTCATCACACTCTCTCACCTGGAGAGAGTTGCTCATAAGCCTAAAAACCTGCCTCTTCTATCCAGCTCCTAAGTCTAGCGGGTAACCACCGCAGAAAAAATTGAGTATGCTCTCTGGTGATGACAGCAAGCCACACCAGTCCAGAGAAAACATGGGTAGAAACAACAAGGCTAAGGAGCGATATGGCTCATACACTACCCATTTGTGTTGTGCTTCACAGGAAAAATGGTTATCTTCATAACATGAGTGTGCGGGTTTCATAAGTTGCAGAGATTGATGATGGAGGCAATGGTTGGTTTTGTCAAGGATCTCTCTGTCTTAGTGCGTGCATTAGTGGGGAGTATGGAAGCCTTGCGAGAGTGGCGAAAATCAAGAGAATGGTGAGGGACCCCCAACTAGCTGACTTTCCCACCTAAAAACTGCATGTGCCTAGGTTGATACATCTCTTCTTGAAGCTGCATGAGCTCCACTTAATACTCGTTCCATTTCCCAGGGAACTTAGGAAAACATAGGTTATTTCAAACCTTATCCCTTAGGAAATAATAATATAATATTATCCCTTTAGAGGTAAGCCCTCTAGCTTAGCCCCTATTCCTAAACACTTAGACCCTTCCCTTTCCCTACCTAGTGGATCTTAGTCCCCCATAACTCTTTATTCATGGTCGATCTACATGCAGCAATGTAATTTTATTAATGATGTGAGTATTTACATATACAAAATTAGGCTCATTGGCCTTAGCATCTAGGATCTCCAGCCTAATAAACACATAATCCTTCCAACTTATAAACACTTGGCTCACCAGCCTATAAACATAATTACAATTCAGTAAGGGCTCGGCCTTGGGGTGTTACAATATGTATATTGTATTGTAAACAATGTATCATTATGAATGAATATAGAATATGTCAGTTTTCCTGGTTTGTGTTTCCAGGGGAAAAATATCTGTGTAATGTTTGTATTTTCCATTGTATCTTTTATGTTCTTTTACTGAAAATCTGTTTGTAGTAAATATTGTACAAGGTTAAAATCTACATCCAATTTGGATATAGAAAAAGATAAGGAAGAAAGTATTTAACTTTCTCTAGAGGGGAAGGAAACACAAAGATTCTATGTCAAGGATTAACTAGATAATAATCTCAAAGCCTAATAAATTTGGAGGCTATGGCTTAAAAAACATTCAAATCTTTGGGAAGGATCCAGTAGAAAAGAGTTTATGGAGGCTCTTCAAGGGAGAATTTTTGTGGCATGAAATTATGAGGATGAAACATATTGATCCACTACCTTTTTAGGAGTGGATTTGGAAGGATCCAAAGACACACCATAATTTCTCCATTGTATGGAAATCCATAATATAAGCCTTCCCACTAATAGGATCATGGTTTTCCCAATGGATTGTGAATGGTAATAAGGTGAGATTGGGTGTTGATCCATGGGTGGGATTCAAAGGAATATTTACTATATCCAAAGAAATTCAATATCAACTATCAATAAACATTTATTATTTTTGGGATGCTTCGGTTGTGAAGGGGTTTTCTCAATAAGAAGGCGTAGACTACACTAAGGCATTTTTCCCTATTGCAAAGATGAGACTTGTCTAACTAATTTTGTCTCGTGATGCGCGATTTGGATGGTAGATCCATCATATGGATGTTGATGCAAGAGCATCGTTGGCAAGCGCATAGAGGCAGGACCACTCAACATGTGAGATTTCTTCCAGAACTTCAATGTGGGCAGTTACAACCGATTTCGGAATCCGTCTCCACTCAGCACCAGAATTCACCTTTGGAGGCACGCTTGAACCGGTGCCGAATTTTACCCTTTGAGGCAAGTTTTGAAATTGTAAACAGAGCAGGAGTTTCCACTTCGGCTCTATAATGCGACTGAACTAAGATAGCGTAGGATGAATTTTAGAGTAGCCAAGTAGCCAAGGGAAACCCTAGAAAAAAATTTGAGTTATGTAGAAGTTTGTACACCTAGTTAGAGGGAGCGACAATACAGAGAGGAATTAGCTATAAGAGAGAACTGAGAGTTAGCAGGAGATCTCAGTGTTTTGAATTACTATAATTTTGAATATATTCTATAGCCATTTGGCACTTGTGAATATAACATAATTGAAAATTGATCCAAATGTATGGTGTGTGGACTGTGTGGATTTTCCTATCATTTTATGTTTACATGAAAAAGTGGATGGAACTGTTAGTTTTTCCAGTTTCAATTGTTTCTCTTCATTGCAAGCTCTGCAAGGTGTGCATCGAGCCAGAGAGGAATGTAAGGAGATCATGAGGAATTTCTCTGCGATAAATACCGTGGATCTAAGTTATCGAAGTCTGAACCAGGCAAAGATTTGAGTTATCTGCGGGAATCGAAGTCTGAACCAGGAAAAGCTCAGGAGGGATAACACTTCGGAAAGTGTTATCGAGATCCAAGAACTCATTCCTTGGAAGGAACGAAGACCGAGTCTTCGAAGACTTAGAAAATATTCTAAGTCTGAAGTGAGAAAAATCTCAGGAGGAAGAAAATCATTGAGCGTTGAATCGCGGTGGAAGATCACGCAGATCATCCAATTTGAGGGAGAAGCGCAGGCTTTAATGCTGCATAGATCCGGGAGGGGAGATCCCAAAGATCCAAATGGACGGTGGAGAGTCCTTGAGGAGAAACGTTGAAACCCCACTAGCTGTTGGATAAGGTGGAGCTACGAGGAGGTTAGCGGCGAGGGATTTTTGACGTCCAAAGCTCAGGAGGAATAGTGACCATCGATCTCAAATAGATCTGGACCGTTGGTCCATTTAGCGATTTAAGGTACCATGAATTGGAAGGACAGAGGTCCTTGTCTCCCAAAATATTGAATCGCAAAATAGCGAAATAGCGAGGTTGGACGTGGATCATAGATCCCAGGGATTGTTGTGAGCCATTGATTGAACGCCAAGGCATTTCCGCGTTTCGGCATTTTGGCAACTGGGGATTCCAAGGAGAAGAGATATCCCTTGCACCTAGATTTCACGAAATGTGAAAACCCGAAAGAATAGGAGCTGGGACATTTCGGCATTCTAGCAACTGGGGATTCCAAGGAGCAGAGATATCCCTTGTACCCAGATTTCGCGAAACGCAAAAACCCGATAAAATAGGCACTAGGACATTTTGGCATTCTGGCAACTGAGGATTCCAAGGAACAGAGATATCCCTTGCATTCTGATCTTGCGAAATGCGAAAACCTAAAGGAATAGATGCTGGATTATTTCGGCATTTCGGCAACCGAGGGTTCGAAGGACGAAGGGATGGGACACTTGACTTGTGAAGTCCCGGTCCATGATATTTCGGCATTTCGGCGACTGGGCATTTGAAGGACAAAGGGACAGGATGCTTGACTTGTGAAGTTCCGGTCCACGACAATCGCCCTTTTGGCTTAGCATAAGGTCACGACTCTTGGTCGTGTGCTATTGGAGCTCACGCTTGGCGCTTGGAAAATCCAACTGAGCATTTGTGGGGGACCTGTGTGTTCATTCAAAGGATTCCAATTTGGAACCAGAAGAGCCACTTCGGCTCCTGAATCAGAAGATCCTGACTGGGAGGTCATGCAGCCCTTAAGAGGTATAGGGGGTCTGCATCAGGTGGTATCAGAGCCTCAGTTTTTTGTCTGTAGACTTCAGGCGAAGGAGGAAAAGAAGGAGACAGAGAAATTGGATTTTTACTCTGTGTGTGATAGATAGTTGACATAATGCCGCCAAGAAGACAAGAGCCGCCTTTAGCCAACCGTGTTGTAGAGAGAGAGTTGCGAGAGCTTCGTGCCCAATTGGAAACAATGGAAGTAGCACAGAGAAGAGCACCTGACGTTGGGGATGTCAATGATGCAGAAAGTGAAGAGGTTGAGGTTGAAGAAGCTGCAGGAGAGGATGTTGCAGAAGAACATTTTTTGAGAGCAGTTCAATATTGGGAGGCAGAGCTAAGATAGAGGTCCCCATGTATGAGGGAAATATAGATGTTGAAGAACTATTGGACAGGAAAAGGTCCATGGACAAACACTTCGACTATGAAGTTGTCGATGAGGAGAAGAAGCTGAAGCAGGCAGACACCAAGCTAAAAGGGCATGCAGCACTATGGTGGGATGAACTGCAAGCTGAGAGGAGAAGTAAAGGAAAATAGAGGATAAAGATTTGGGACAGGATGGTAGCCAAACTGAAGGCTAAGTTCATACCCAAAGACTACCAAATCAATCTGTTCGAGAAGCTACAGAACCTGAGACAAAAAGGGATGGAAGTCAAGGAGTACACCGAGGAGTTCTACCGGTTGAACATCAGAACTGGACAAAGGGAGAGAGATGATGAAAGAGTCACCAGATATATAAATGGCTTGAGATATGAAATCCAAGACGAGCTTAGCATGATGTCAGTGAGGATTGTGGAAGATTCTTATCAGTTTGCGTTGAAGGCAAAGGAGAAGCTGGTCAGAAAACAGAACCAGCGAGGAAGAGGTAAAATCTCGATCCCAAGCAAAAGCAAGGGATTTAACCATGACAGAGCACATCAGTCTAAGGATGAGGCTGAGAAACCACACAATCACTCAGAATGAGGAGGACGTTCACAAGGGAGACAGAGTGGTGGAAGAAACTCTTCTAGAGGAAGAGGCAGAGGAGGAGTAAGGTGCTATAACTATGGAAAGATAGGGCACATGTCTTGGGAATGTCCCGAGAAGAATAAGGAAGGAGGAGAAGCTCACATTTCAGAAGCACAGCGAAGATATGTTGAGGCAGAAGGGGCAGAGGATGGAGTATCCCTGATGTTGAGAAAAGTTCTCTTAAAACCAGAGGCAGAAATTGAAAAACCAGTAAAGAGAAACAATCTCTTCAAGACAGCTTGCAAGACTAAGGATAAAGTATGCAAGGTGATCATTGAAAGTGGGATTACTGACAACCTAGTATCCACAGAGATGGTGGAGAAATTGGAGCTGAAGACAACTGCACATCCAAGGTCATACAAAGTCTCATGGCTGCAAAAAGGACACCAGGTAATGATCACTAAACAATGCCTGGTTGAAATTAAAATAGGAGGATATAAAGATGAAATCCCATGTGATGTAATTCCCATGGACGTATGCCAAATTTTTTTGGGAAGACCATGGCAGTTTGATATAAATGTCATTCACGATGGAAGGAAGAATACATATACATTGGAGAAGAATGGTAGGACGCATATGTTGTTGTCGATGGAGGAGAAGAGAGTGAAAGAGGAAGCCAGCACACGCATACTTCTCATGAGTGGGAAGGAATTCCTAAAAGAAGTCAAGGAAGAACAAGAGATGCAGTTCATTGTGGTGAGGAAGCCCAGAGTCATCATTACGAGTACATCAGTGGATGATTTACCTGAAGAAGTTCAGGAGCTGCTGGATAATTTTGTTGATATAGTGGTGGATGAGCTGCCAAACTCATTGTTGCCCATCAGGAGTATCATTCATCATATCGACTTGATACCAGGAGAAAGCTTGCCAAACAAAGCAGTGTACATATTAACACCTCGAGAGAATCAGGACGTGAGGAACCAAGTCCAAGAGTTGTTGGATAAGGGTTTAGTCAGAGAAAGTTTGAGCCCATGCGTAGTACCAACTGTGTTAAGCCCAAAGAAAGATGGAGGATGGAGAATGTGCACAGACTCGAGAGCCATCAACAAGATCACCATCAGGTACAGATTTCCTTTATCGAGAATGGATGACTTAATGGATTACTTAAGTGGAGAAAATTTATTTTCTAAGATAGATCTGAAAAGTGGATATCACCAGATCAATATGAGAGAAGGTGATGAATGGAAAACAGCCTTTAAGATGAATGAAGGTCTGTATGAGTGGTTGGTTATGCCATTTGTCTTAACGAATGCCCTGAGAACTTTTATGAGGCTGATGAACGAAATTCTAAAAGATTTCATTGGTAAGTTCGTGGTTGTATATCTGGACGATATACTGATTTTTAGTAAGACTAAAGAGGAGCATTTGAGACACCTAATGCTAGTAATGAGGAGGCTATAGCAGGAGAAGTTGTTGATCAATCTGAAGATGTCCTCTTTTATGAAGACAGAGCTCATTTACTTGGGTTTTGTGATCTCTTCGAATGAACTAAATATGGATCCATAAAAGGTGAAAGCAATCAAGGAATGGTCGTCGCCAAGGAGCATGTTCGAAGTAAGGAGCTTTCATGGTTTAGCAAGTTTCTACAAAAAGTTCATTAGAGACTTCAGTGGAATTTGTGCACCAATGATGGATACAGTGAAGAAGCGGCACAAGTATTTTACATGGACAGAGGAGGCTGAAAGGAGCTTTAATATACTAAAGGAGAAGATAACAGAATGACCAATTCTGATCTTACTGAATTTTGGGAAGACATTTCAGGTAAGATGTGATGCAAGTGGAGTTGCAATAGGAGCAGTTTTGAGTCAGGATAACAGACCTATTGCCTATTTCAGCGAGAAGTTGAATGAGACTAAGAGGAATACTCCACATATGACAAGGAGTTCTATGCCATAATTCAAGCATTGAAGAAATGGAGGCATTATCTTTGTCCCGTGAGAGTTTGTCTTGTATAGCGATAACCAAGCTTTACAATTCATAACCCGACAAGAAAAACTGAATCAAAGGCATGCAAAATGGGTTGAATTTATGCAAAATTTTACTTTTGTCATAAAACATATTGTTGGGAATACTAAAAAAGTTGTTGATGTGTTAACCAGGAGATGTTTAATTCTGCAAGAATTCCAGGTGGAGACCTTGGGGTTTGAACACCTTAAGGATATGTATTGTGATGATACAGATTTCAAGGAGGCCTACAAAGCATGTACAAGCCCTGTACTATGAGATAGAAGTTAGTGGACAGATTATATGGTTCAGGAAGGATTGTTGCTCAGAGGAAATCAATTGTGCATACCAAGATGCTCAATGAGGGACAATCTTCTGAAGGAGAAGCATAGTGGAGGATTGGCTGGACATTTCGGCCATGATAAAACGTTTTCACAGTTGAGAAGTTCATACTATTGGCCAGGTATGAGAACAGAGGTGATAAATTTTGTGAACAAATGTAGGATCTTCCAACATGCAAAGGGGAAAAGATAGAACACTGGATTGTATCAACCATTTCTAATACCAGAGAGGCCTTGGGATGAAATAAGCATGGATTTCATGTTGGGATTGTCAAGAACACAAAGGGGATTTGATTCCATATTTGTGGTGGTGGATAGGTTTTCAAATATGGCACATTTCATCCCATGCCAAAAGACCAGTGATGCAACACATGTTGCAAATCTGTTTTTCAGAGAAGTTGTGAGACTTCACGGTCTACCCAGGAGCATTGTCTCAGACAGAGACACAAAATTTGTTGGTCACTTTTGGAGAATGATGTGGAAGAAGATGGGGACAAATTTTTCCTTCATCTCAGCTTATCACCCTAAAACAGATGGGCAGACTGAAGTGGTAAATAGAAGTTTGGGGAATTTATTAGGGAGTCTAGTTACTGAACATCATGACTAGTGGGATCAGATTCTGCCACAAGCAGAATTTTCATACAATGACTCACCAAACAGAAGCACTGGAAGGAGCCCATTCCAAATACTCTATGGAATGCAACCTAGGGGAGTGTCTGAGTTAAGGGACTTGGAACAGGGAGAGATCAGAAGTGCTAGAGTAGAGGATTTTGTTGCTAAAATGCAGAGACTCCATAGTCGGATCAAAGAACAATTACAGAGTTCTAACTAGAAATACAACAACAAAGTTGATCACCATCGCAGGGAACTTCAATTTGAAGTGGGAGATCAGGTTTTAGCACATCTCAGGAAAGAAAGGTTCCCTAGGGGAACATATAACAAATTGAAGATGAAGAAGATAAAACCCTGTAATATCTTGAGGAAGATTGATGCAAACGCCTATGAGATCGAGATGCCAGATGGTGTGGGAATTTCAACCATATTCGATGTCTCATACCTGTACCCTTATAGGAAAGACGACACAGAAGGATCATAAGATCAAGGAAAGATTCAGTGGGAGAAGCAGATGCCTGTGGAAGAGAAGTTACAGATGGAGAAGATTTTGGATCAGAGGATTGGCAAGAAGACCTGGAGGAAGACTTATTTTGAGTATCTAGTCAAATGGAAGGGATGCCCAATAGAAGATGCCAGTTGGGAAAACGAAGCTACTATCCAGAAGCAGGGAAAGTCAGTAGAGGAGCTCATGGACAGGAATCCATGAATTTTTGTCAAGGGGAGTATGATGCAAGAGCATCGTTGGCAAGCGCATAGAGGCGGGACCACTCAACATGTGAGATTTCTTCCAGAACTTCAACATGGACAGTTACAACTGATTTCGGAATCCACCTCAACTCAGCACCGGAATTCACCTTTGGAGGCACGCTTGAACCGATGTCGAATTTTACCCTTTGAGGCAAGTTTTGAAATTGTAAACAGAGCAGGAGTTTCCACTTCGGCTCTGGAATGCGACTGAACTAAGATAGCGTAGGATGAATTTTAGAGTAGGCAAGTAGTCAAGAGAAACCCTAGAAACATTTTTGAGTTATGTAGAAGTTTGTACACCTAGTTAGAGGGAGCGGCAATACAGAGAGGAACTAGCTGTAAGAGAAAACTGCGAGTTAGTAGGAGATCTCA
>SNQJ01S0040766.1:55890-81878 GCA_010110895.2 Picea sitchensis
AAATATGTATTCATTCAAATACCACAAACCTTGATAGTGTATTTCATATTCATGTCTAACTTTAATAAGGAACTTTTATAATTACTTTGTGTACTAATGTACAATCTACTCCCTTTATATGAGGTTCTACAAATAAATGAAAAACAATTGTTTGTAATATTTGGGAAACAACTTCTCTCTCAGTTTTGACACTATCTTACTCCAACATCTAATATTCTTCTTCCCTAACTTATGAACTAGCTCATGATACAAAAATTCCCTCCAAATGGAAACATGTCCTTTCAACATTATTCCCACAAATTCGTCCCTCTATGGGTCTTTCATCTTCTCAAATTCAAAATATATCTCCATTTTAGTGACACAAACTATCGACTCCTATGCTTTGAAGCTTCGACCATAGAATTTTTTTTATAATTGCTAGTTTATTTCTCCTCAACAATCTCACAATATTCCCTTCGACATCTCCTCTTCCACTTCCTCTTCTTCCTATTCTTATAGTTATGATTCACTTGCTTATGTTCCATTGTTTTTTTTGTGTACTTTCCATCTCTCCTATCTATCTTCTTAGAACTTTCAATCCTTGTTTACTATCATTTTTCCTTATCTTTGTGTCATTTATTCTCTCGCACAATTTTCTCATCCTCTAAGGCACACTTCCTCTTGGATAAATTATCTCTCTCCTAGAACTCAAACCTCGATTTTATGCCAAATGAAACAATTAGAGGCATTGCATTCCCTAATCACCAAATTATTTGCATAACCTCATGCAAATTAGTGGTCTCACAATTTTCACTGTTATAATCAACATTCATACATGCACATACTCAAAACCATTACAAAGTATATATGTAATATCTTCTCATTAATATGAAACATCACAATAAATCATTTACAAATTATAATCCTAGAAGTATTGTCCCTCCTACTTGGATCTTATTTGATTATTTACTTAACTCAGATTGATAATATAACTTGGATAAATCTCTTAATTATTGTTCTTATAATGTATTCCAATGTATGTTCATCTCTCAACTCTTCATTTTCATTTATTTTTTTTGGATGCATTTTATCTATTCAATTTTGTGCTTATCGGTTCATCCTTTGTCTCCCACATGCCACTTTGATTTCCTTATGCTTATCTTTGAATCTAGAGCATTATCTCTATTCACACTTTTTCCCTCTATGAAAATATGCCCATTTACTCACATGCTCTTCTATGTGCATTGATCTTCATCTCTAGAATATGTTATTTCTATGCACTTTGATTTTCTTCCACACTAACTCCATTTGATTTATTCTCTAGTGCTCTTCCTTTTTTCCATGTGCCTTCTCAACCTAGATTTTTTGCGCTTCCATGGTAATTTTTTTAGCAGGATCGTGATGCAACAGCATAAGGGTCAAATGGACAAATATAATGGAGATGTTTTGTGATCACAAAAAACAATATTGAACACGTGATCACGGTTCAGATTAGTCAAATAAAAGAAAAAAAGCACAAGGTATCCAACAAAACCTTTGAAGTATACCCGATGAAGGGACTCCAACAAAATTCAACCTCTAAAAAGGTTGCTTCTCTAATGGAAAATGAGTATATTCTCAATGATTTTATCATGGAAATAACATAGGAGGATGAGGAATTTATACAAGTGAAATTTTCGACCACTAGATTTTGATGAAGAGGATAAATCATCTTCAATATAGGGTTATCATGGGAAGAAAACTACATGACCAATGTTGGACTGAATCAAAGTATAGAGTCTTGGAGGCCTTAAAATACACCTAGAACAATAAATTCAATATGACATTTTCTAGGGATCCCAAACTCAAATGGGAAACAATCAAAAGAATTTTTTGACAAAGGAAACAACTAGAAGAATATTTCAACCAGGAGAAACAAACAATAGAAGTTTCAGACCAAGGAAAACCACCAAGAGCATTAATTCCCAAATAAAAACTAACAAAGAAAGTGTCAGAACATGGAAAATGAAGGATATCATAAATATAAGGCTAAATAAAGTCTAAAAAATGAATACCTTGGGGATAAAGAGAAGGCCACCGAAGGATAATCTTAAGGCCCTAACCCTCATTCATTATTAGTATATTAGTTATGGTTAGGTCAGCTCAATGGTAGGTTTCATCATGCTCACTTTATCTCCTATTTATAATTAAGGAGATTCATTTGTATATGCATCTTGTATTATGAATTGGATATCTTGTAAAGGGTGGTTTCCTCCTCTAAGTGGTTTCTAATTCATTGAATCCGTCCCATTATAAATGTGTGGAGTTAATTCTTATTTCTATTTTTATGTTATTTAGGTAATTTTTTTCATAAAATCATCCTTTGTAGGGAAACAATAACCTCATTCCCTTTACCATGGTTAAGGGAAGTAAACAACAGCCTCAATCCCTAAACTTAGCTTCTCAAGGTTAAGTGCCATGAATGCATCCTGAGAACCACCACATGGGACCATGGATTGTGTTGGACACAACGAACACAATGATAGGGGTGGGTGAATCAGTGTGAGGCTCTTTTTTCACTTCTTACAAAACTTTAGTTAGAAATCACCATTCACAACATAATTACTCATTACTTCCATTCACACTTAGTTTCTTGCATGTAAACATATCTCATTGACATATATTAATAATAAAGAGTTATGCACCATTACAAGAAAGAACACAAGGAACACCAAATATATTTGTAAAATTGTGTATTATGTGTTACAGGAGACTACAATCTCGGGGTTTAATCAGCATCAACTAAAAAGAGAAACAACTCTGAAAGAGCACCAACTCTCATGCAAGACTCAGCTTGCAGACCTCAACACCATCTAATATGTGAGGAATTCAACCTCAAGTACAAGACCCAGCTTGTAGATAGAAATAATATATCAACATGTACATGACATGTCTATACTGCATCACATGTATGTAGGCGACCTGTCTATACTTCAACACATGTATGTACGTGACCTCTTACACTGTAAGCCTGCGTACACCTTCAAAAACTAGGGTTTTTGGAACTTCAACTTCTTTCCTTCATACTTTTGTTGGCTCTATCACATCCACCAGACACTGCCAACCCTGTACCATCATCAACCACAACAAATTTTCACCATCCAACAACGTATGCATGTTCCATGTGCATACACCATCACATAATCATAGATATCCCTCAACTACAACTACGTCATAAAACAACCACTCAACCGACCAGACAACATCTACCATATCCAAACAACTAAAAGACATACAAAGAATGACTCAAGCATTCATCATGCCATGAGTAAATCTGAGCATAAACACAACATATAACCATACCAGAACCTCTATAACAAATCTAAACCTGTAGAATATTGTCTTGGAAACTGTCATCAAACTTCAGGGACCTGGCGCCTCCATTTATTCAAGCTTCCATGACTCTTCCCATATGTACACAACCTTTCTTCTCTTCTGACCGTGTGTGTACGCACCCTAGATTTATGCATCCCGTGTGTGTATTGGCTCTGGCCCACTACACCATGTGTATGGATTTATAAAATTAGGTTTTTCTAAACCTCCGAAACTTCCGTCGTCACACTTCCTTACTACCTCATACTTGTGTAATTTTTTATGTGTCCATGAGTACCTACAATGAAACTTCCACCAAAAATAGATCTTCAATATCATCAAAAGATTCTCATTCACAAGAGACCCTTCCTCTCTTATTTATACTCTACAAATAGCTTCCTCAAGGGTTATCTTCTAACCCACTTCCTTCTTTTGGGGCTAACCCACTTCTAACCATTTTGTCCACTTACAACCACTTTATCACAAATAGTAAACTCTCCACTTCTAGTTGTAATTTTAATTTTTTTCTTGTTGCAACCACTTAACCCATGACTAACCACTTTGACTGGTCAACTTCTTCGAGGAGATTCTAGAATAATTTGAATTCTTTGACCTTCTAGGGGCTTCTAGACAACACATGAGGGTTCTCCAACTTCACAAGGCCATAACTCTCTAACCATGAGGAGTTATGTGATGTTCCACATATCACCAAAAATGGCACGATGAGCACTATCCATATGGAATAGTCTCACTTGAAAATTCACTGTTATTCATTACATTATTCCTCAAAAAAACTTGGGTTCCCTAACCACACTGCTAGAACTGCTCAACCACCTAACCATTTGGATTTCTCAAAGTGTCTTCCCATGAGGGATTTCACCATAAGGGGACCACTCTAGAGTTCATCCATTGGGTACTTCCTATTAACCATGACAAGAAATCAATCCATCTATAACAACATCCCATCATATATCATACATCAATGACAATAAATCATTATCAATCCATTTACACATCAATCCATCTATGACATCAACCCATCTATGACATCATACTATTATAGAAATATTTGCCTCATCCTATGCAAATTTTCTCAGAAGGCCTTTTCCATTTCCCTATGCAGACTTGAAGTCCCTTTTTATAGATCCCAGAGCTAAAAGTATTATTTTTCCACATATACATGCCCTAACTATTATAAAACATGCATATACGCATGTTGCACCATTACAGCCCGTGTACATCGAGTTTTGTGCCCAAAAATTAAAAATGGTGTCGGGTTTCCATGTCAAGTCACGAGATCCATGATCCTTGACCTTCCATATACTGGAAACGTTATGAATCAGCCCTTCAGTTCTATTTGAAGGCTATAAATGGGCCATATCCAAGTTGTGGAAAAGAGGAGAAGAATTCAACTTTGACAACAAAGTTACTGTCGAGAAATTATTCACTTAATATTGAGTCAGCATCCCTTTATTCTTTTAAGTATGCACACATTGTCCAGCCCCCAAATTCTTTCCTACTTGATGGAGAACCTCATTGTCTCTCTTATATGAGCTTTCCTTTGGTGGAGGATTGAAGTGATGGAGGCCCGACTAGAAGGGACTTAGTTTCTCGGTTCTGAACCTGCCGACATAGAAGTTTGGCATTCATACACTTCTGTTGATTACATTTTAATAGAAATAATCTTTTCTCGTCCAATTAATGTCTTGCAAATATTTGAATTTTTATTCCATGGGCATGTTTGTTATGAATATTGATGGATTATGTTATTGAATGTGCTAACTTTATATATTATCACCACATTCTTGCGTATCTTGGTTGTTGAGGACAATTTGCAGGTGTATTACTTTGAGTCAAGTGCTCAAAGTAATTTGTAGGTGTATTCATCGAACGTCTGGACGAGGTAGGATCTTTATCTCGTCCTGTTAGCATATTTGTTTATATAGCATACTTGAGATTAGAGTTGATTTTTGCATTCATTTCCATCTGTTGTGGTTTACCCCATACCATAGATTGATTTTCCTTGTAACAGAACTGGCGACCATACTGGGGATAAAATATTATTTTCGAGGTTTGGAGTGTTTTTCTCCTTTGATTTCTCTCATTTATATCAATTTTATTATCGTCTGATTGCTTGAAAACCTCTGTTCATTTTGAGTATGAGTTTATTATCCTTATCCTTAACCTAGCAGTGTTTCAATACATATACGCGAGTTTTTTCCCAATAGTCGCGTACATACACATGCTGTCATTCTATAGGAAGCATATATACATGGTTTTCTCCTGAACAGTTGTGTACATCATTCTTGTATGCTTTGTTTCTGAGTTTGATGTTTGTTGGGTAAGTTTTGATGGTTTTTGAGTCTTCTTAGGTCTCTGTTATGACTATTAAGTGTTTGTAGAGTGATAGAAAACCTTTCTTTGGTTGAATTTTTTGGCAGTTTTTCTTTCTCATCATCATTTTCATTGATTGACTTGCATCTTGGGTTGGGTGTTTTCTTCTTGATATCCTACTTATTTTGTCTCTGTTTACATACAGTAGAATTTTTATATCAAGTTGTTGTTCAGTCCTTTCATTTTCATTCTTTTATATTGAAAATACAAAAACTATAAACATTTTTCATTGTTGGCATTTGATCTTTTGGTTTCTTATCGTTGATCTTAGTACATGTATGGAAATATTACATCTTATTTTGAATTACAGAATTAAATTGAAAATTGCATTTTGAAAATCTTATCATTTATTGGGAACTGAAGTTAGGACTTTGCATTTTATTCATATTCATTTATTTCACTTTCTGAGTCATAACATCATCAGTTTCACAACTGCACCTTTTTGAGTAAGAAAGGCCACTAAAAGAAACACTGATAAATTTAAAAATGATTAGAAACGATTTTATTTTTAAGGTGCACAAACTAGCTTGTTATTTGGAGCCTTGGAAAAGGATTTTGTGAGTAAACTTCTCCAAGGTTATTAAATCAACATATGTGTCTAACTAAGGGAGTGGTGAAATCCATTGTATAATTGGTGACGTCTTGAGGCTCCGCTTACACTGGAGTTAAGCATGAGGTCACATGAAGTTGGTTGAGGGGATATCCCCCCAATACCTTCTTAGTGTCAGATGTATTTCTGGGGATCTATTCATATATGGGGATCTTTCTAGTACCTTTACCTCTATGAGAGGCGATGCTTTAGAGGTTTCGGGCTTTGTTACCCTGCCCATACAGTGGATATAACTTACGAATGTTCTCCTGTGCATCCGTTATATCATGGTTTATTAGTTTCTTGACATAGGTACCACATAGGTTACTTGCAGGGGTTATTCTACAGGTACCCCGGTTCATATAAGGGTTGGACAACACATATCCTTTATGGAGGATTACCTCTCTTGGGGGATCTGACCAACTGGTTGTTAAGCCCACGAGGGCCCTTATAACGGATTATGATACCTCTGATATTTTGCAGGGAGTCTCAGGCCCCTCTTGGGTGAGGCATACCTACTTTAGGGAGGGAGGCCCTTTCAACCACTTTATCTTGTTTGTGTGCATATTGGCCTTTTGTTTATTTTATTGTTCTCTTTGATCATTAGTTGACCTTAGGATTTTGTATTGTGTCATGAGTTGTCATTATTATGGATAGTGGAATCCCTTTGACGCCTCATTTAGCACTACCTCCCCCATGGAATTCACTCATTTCATGGGGACAAATCCGTCCATGTTTCATAATGGTATAAATAATCATGATACTCAGTCAATACCTTGGGTCTCTAATCATATTTCTCTTGATATGCCAAACATGCCTTCACCCTTTCCATCCTCTCCCTCACCTGCTTATATGAATCCTAGTTTTGGATATGGGGGCCTGATGAATCATTTTTCTACATCTTTGTTTGATGGGAGTCATATCCCTCAACTGACTCTCATAGTGGGAGGTTGGAATCTCCCTTCTTACAAATCCAATCATAGCTTCACTTTTCCAGGAGAAATTTCTCAAATGGGTGGTTATTATAATTATTACACTCCATCCATATATCCTTCGTCCACTATGCCAGTTCCTATGAACACTTTTCCCATGACAGACCTCCATCTATCCTCTAGTATTTCATATG
Organism: Picea sitchensis; assembly: GCA_010110895.2. Lineage (NCBI taxonomy): Eukaryota > Viridiplantae > Streptophyta > Pinopsida > Pinales > Pinaceae > Picea > Picea sitchensis. The sequence continues at coordinate 63,330 of SNQJ01S0040766.1, forward strand.
GAGGGAGTCAGTTTTATAGTATTTGCTACCCCCTTCATGGAATCCCTTCGTCTGGGGGAAACATATATCCTCACTTGAGTAACCCTTTTCACGACATTTTCTCTTCACAAACATCTACTTCGATGACGATGCCTTTACAACCCTCTATGAATCAAGTTGGAGGAGGATATTACCCTGTCGAACAGGGCCATGTTGTATACTAGAACCCTTCCTAGTCTGCAATTTCTCAAATCCAGTCTTTCCCAGAACCTTGGTCTCAAATTCCACAACCTACCACCACCACCATTCCAGTCACTGAAGATCATACTGGTGTTATATCATGAACCTCTTGTAGTCATGTTGGAGACATGCAACCATCCACTGCAAGTCAAGATGGAGGCATAACTCTAGTCACTTCTAGTCGCACTGCACAAACATCATCAACCTTTGCTAGTCATGTTGAAGGTTTGTCACCAACCTCTACTAGTCATGTTGGGCATTCATCACCATCCTCTGCAAGTCATGTTGGATATTTGCTACTAGCCTCTACAAGTCATGTTGGGAGCATTTCACCAGCCACTGCGAGTCATGTTGGGGGCATTCATACGATTGAGAAGCCTATACGTGTAAGGCGTAACCCCAAGTTCCTGTGTAGGCTTTGCAAAGGAGATCACCTTACTCATTTGTGCCCTACTACTGTTGTGGTAGAAGAAACGTGATCCTTGCCTAGGGGCCCTTTGGGTTCTAAGTCGTCTTTGGTTTCCCAACATTCTTTGGTTGATATGGATGTTGTTTCGATGCAATCTTTGACAGACACCACTCCCATTTTTGGGGGTGAAACGTCTCTTGACCTTTTTGTCTCGCATCATGTTCAACCAGTGGTCGTGTCGATGCAATCTTCGACCAAAACCACTCCTATTTTTGGGGGTGATGTGTCTCTTGACCTTGTTTTCTCGCATCTTATTCAACCAATATTTGAATAATTGGTATTTTCAATGCAATCTTCATATGATCCCACTCTTGTCTTGGAGAGTGGCTAGCCTAAGGAAGTGACATTGTCAATGCACTCTTCGGTCAATCCCACTCTTCTTTTGGAGGGTGATGCGTCCTTAGACCATGTCTTTAGCATTTTTAACATGTAACTTCTGAACAAGGGAGCATTCTACTCTCTCCAAGCACACTCCCTCCAAGTCCTAGGGTGGTTTCCTTTGATTGGAATGATATTGTAGAGACTCAACTTCCTTCTTATACACCCTTCCAAATAAGAGGCTTTCTTTGATATATCATTGAGAAGGTAACCTCCACGAGTATTTTATCCGCCTCTACTTGGAAAGATCTAGGTTTTCCGAAGCTTGTGTTAGTTGTTCATAAGTTGTTGACCTTTCACACAAGTCCTACATGGGAGCCCTGGCCTCCCCCATGATATGTCACTCAGAAAACTCCCAACAAGTTTGGTTTAAGCTCTTTTTCGACTCTCTCAAAAAGAGAAAAGATTTTCGAGTGAACGTGTCTCTTTCACACTTGTAAATTGGATTTGAAATGACGTCTATTTGGTTTAATTTTACCCCTTTTTCAAGAAAAGTAGACTAAATTTACGAAAAAAGGACTTTTTTGGCATTAAGTTGTAATTGCATCTCATTCTCTTGCTTGCAGTATTGAGCCTATTGTCGGTTCTCTCTTTCACATTATAATCCTATCACCTTAGCAGTTTTCATCATCAACCAAGAAGAGCCTTGTTTATATCATTTGCATCTTGACACCCTATACCCCAAGAGGAAACATTCCCCCGAGTGTCCATATCCTTCATGCACCTCCTTGCATTGAGCATAGTTTTGTTCCACTGTTGGAACTAGTTGCTTACTAGTGACACTAGTTTCCTCCTCTGTATCATACCATTCATTTGACTATGAAAAAAAAAAAAAAGATGGACGGGAAAAGAATATTATCTTATATTGGCAGCAGTTGTGTCGCCTTTGAATAGAGCACAAACTTTTGAGCCCACTTGCCATCAAAATTTTGGGTTTAGCATGACCTTAGGAAGTTGAGCTCGTTACTTAGAGTTTACTCCCCCGAATGGTTACTCTTCCAATCCCTATGGAGATTTTTATTGGTGCCTCCTGCATCACAAAGTTTCATCATTGATTATATGCTGCCAGATTCTTCCATATGTCTCATGCTCTTGTTCAAAGGATGTCTATCAGTCTGTGTTGGCCATTTCTCAGAACTCTTGACTTTGCATGTCGGCCATACCCTTAGTGTGTCTCAGAGTTACATGAAGTTGTATTCCTATCATGCACCTTGGTACTACATTCATCATTGGTAGGTAATCTTGAACCCAACAATCGACATTTCAGCATTGGTCACTGACTGGGGGGTTTCCCTTGTGTTCGACAACAAGAAATGTATTCACACATTGGGATTCATGCAATGTCTTGGATTCCATTAGCCTTATTGGTGGTTTCCTCGCCTTTGTTAGCAGTGTTCCTTATTGTCTTCTATTCAGAGGGTCTTTTTTGTGTACCTCTTTCATCTGGTGCATGTGAAAGACTCACATGGTTGTTGGTTTGTGAACATGTTCTTCGTCTAAATTACTCCAAATAATCAAGCTCCTGCTTTGTACCTCATGTTGAATGATGAGATATTCCTTAATTGTGTCCTTTCAATGGGTCTTCTTCCATCGACTTCAACCCATCTATTCTGGAAATGAGACCTAGAGTCCCATGAGTAACTAGAGGCTTTTAGTCATCAGTGACAGGTTCTCCCACCAGCGACAGTTAGGAATACATCAATGTCTCTTGATCGATGGATTCTTAAACTATTCGACCTCAACACCTTTATTTACACTTGTAAGAGTGTACTCAGTGCCTTGATACCTACTTTCATTATCGATAGGATGTCTCACATTTGTTAATGGTATACCTTAATGAACAATAATCAAACCAAGTCTCATTGTGTTCAACCCCAACTCCTTTATTCACACGATGTAGACTTGCACCTTTGGTAGATCGTGAAGACGACTTGAAGACATCAGTTCATAGTCACAGCTTTCATGAGTTGTTATCTTTCATTGGAATAGTACCTATGTGACTTCAGTGATCATGGGATATCAGATTGTACTCCATTGTATACAGATATCTTCAGATTGATTTTGAGACTAGTTTTACTGGGCCTTGTTCGTGATTATGACATCCTATGGCTTGTAGCCATTGTTGTATCCTTTTAGTCACCTAAATGAGAAAAATAAGGACACTTACAAGTCCAGTTGGGTTATCTAGATAGGACATAAATTAGTACAAGAGTTAGAAACAACAAGCACAAGAAACAAAGAAACAGCTAAACTAATAACAATTAAAGAAACTAAACTAAGGTGCATAAGGGAAATAGAACAAAAAAAAACCGATATTCATGCCACCTATGGATAGGTTGTATTAGTGGGAAAACACCAAAGAGAAATGGAGACTTATGGGTCCCCTCTTTCTCCAAGGGAGGGCTCTTGAACCCCCAATGAGAGATCTCTTCTTACAAATAGCAAACTTAGAAGGAAATGGTGAAGAAATCCAAATCTCATTCACTCAAGAGGTGATGTGAATAGCCCAATGAAATGATGCTTATATGCTCCAATGAGGAAAGAGGTTCCTTGCAGGAGAATAGAGGCAACATAATAATACAAATATATTCTTGGAAATATAGTGCACACATGGCCTCTTTTTATAGAAAAGGTTTGAGGCATTATCCAATCGGTCTTTAGTATGAACAAGGGGCCCTTTAGGTCTTTGACTAGCCCCCTACTCGGATTCAACTCGGATTTGGGGGTCAAATCGACTTGGCAGTTGAACCAAAAGTGGGTGGGAGGCCGACCATAATCATTAATGCATCATTCTAAAGTGTGCATGGATTTTTGCGTCCACAGTCGTGCATCGGTCGCATGTGCGCTTTTTCGGTGTTTTCAACTAGCGCATGTGCGCACGCTTCCTTTGCATTATGAGTGCATGCTGATTTTATAACCAATTGTATAGTTTCTACCCTTTGGAAATTCATTTTTTGGATCATGGATGAACTAATAGGTGTTTGGAGATGCTGTATTTTTGTAACCATTTGCGAACGAAATTTCAGTGATAACAGATGCCCCTTGATGTGTGAGGTTAGGAGCATACGGATATCCGAAATACATCAATGTTTATTCTACTGAGAGTACCATTGTAAGAGAGAGGGTTGAGAGGAATTGCAAGAGAGACCCATTGGAGGGAGAGGGGAACCTGTGGGACCCAAACCTTTCGGTAGGTGTTGAAAAATAAAACTGTGTACAAACGAGGCGGGCATGCCCCATGCTCATGTCATGTAACTCAAAAATGTGTGAGATGGTAAATGAAGTGGTATGTTGACATAGATAACTGCAGCATCCTCTGAGGCAGTTTGATAATGGCAGAGGACGATTATAATGGTGAACATACTCTGAAAAGAGGCAATGACACCTGTAAGCAGTGTCGATAATGCGCGGGCATTGATAGCCCAACAAATTTCAGAGGTCTTCGAAAAATATAAAATCAACTTCAATAGTCGCAAAGTAAGACCCACTATAACATGAGATAAATTTGAATTTGAATGTTAGGGGGGTCAATGATAGCAGAGAACAATGGTGTTTTTCTCTGTGTTGTCCGAGACTCTTCATTGTAAAGGGAATGAGAGTCAAGATATTGTCACCCTCCTGGAAACTATGTTGATGTCGACAGAAAGGGAGACGCGACTCCAAGAAGAAAAGGGCTTCATGAAATCCATTGGATGAGATTAGGAACTGAAGAGGTGCATGGATGAAGTCAAGATGCGATGAGACACAAGACTTCCCTTGGTTGGGGATATATGTGAAGTATGAGTGGAAGCAACTGTGAAACTGAATCTAGTGTCAGGGGACGACTAGACATGGGTTAAATTGTGCCAGAGGCATGACAAAGTGGAAAAACTCAGAGATCATAGGTATATAGGTCATGGGATACTCGGGGTTTATGGACGAGGTCAATAAGGGTAAGAGGTAAAAAATTCCTGAACCAAGGGTGGCAGGGGTTGCGCTGCCGGAAAAGGAAGGTTGCTAAGGGAGACAACAAAAATATAGGTAAATGTGGGAAACAAAGGCTTTGTACAATTACCAAATGAATAAAGAATAATTTGGGATAAGTGTGTAGCTATAGAAACAGGTTCCCCAGTGTAAGATGGCTTGGCCTGTGAGGGCGCAAGTTGCGTGGATAACTGGTGGAGGGTGGAGGGCCCATAGGTGGGTTTTTGTATGAGGTAAATGAATGGAGGGGAATTTGCATATGGGAAAACTGATTGTGGATGAAATGGAGGGATAATGATATTCTAGAGGTGCAGTCAAATGATAACCGGTAGGAGATGTCCTGGGAGTCCACTGGGAAATCTAGCAAAATGAGGAGAAGGAGTATGTGGTTGATTCTCGAACATTAGTAAAACTATCGGGACTCCCATCCCTAGGGGGTGAAAGCAGCATGAGTGTCAAAGTGTAAAAAAGAGGACTATGAATGGGGAGAATGCTACCGGGTGACAGTACTAAAAACGCAGTGGAGGTGAGAGTACTGGAGAGCCAGATGGAGGGATCCTAGAGGTGAATGTCGGAGGGTGCAACTGGGAGTTGCAATGAATATTCAAAGGGAATGACTACATGATAGTGTCTATCATATACATGAAGGGGTTTCACCGGTGTGTGATGACCAAGTACCTGCACACATGAAAACCGAATACCCAATGTGAAAAATATCTGAAAATAAAGAACATAGATCAGTTACTTTGATAATTTTGAACATGAGCATGCGTACCTGGGTGGGATATGAGAAAAAGGCTTCCTGGGGGCTGAGGAAAGATGGTGACCCAGGGAAGGTGACTGTGTAGGTGGAGGGATCTTGATCCTGTGGCTGAAGACGGGTCGAAAAATGGACGCTCGGAGCTCCTGTAATTGAGGATGGAATTTTGGCAAAAGGGGTTATATATAGATGTAGGGCCCACATTGCCACCTCATTTGTACCTGCTGCTATAGTGAGTTGATGAGAGGTTCGAGAGGATATTTGGAGATTCTGGGAGTTTGAGCCAGGCAATCTGAGGTTTGCGAGAGCCAAGTTAGTGGTCGTATCCTCCCTCATAGTAATTAGGTTTTCTATTTTGGGCAGGGTCATACAGGTGGTTATACGGAGGATTTCTGTGAGAGTGCCCCCCCCAGTGTGTGGGTAATCGAAGGATTCTCGTGCTTGGGTGCATAGTTGTAATTGGGACAGTCGTGCATGGGGGTGCCTGAATAGCAAAAATAGGCATGCATTGGACGTGTGGTTGTTGGAAGCACAGCTATGCACGCGTGCGCGACTATTTTTTTAACAGTTGTGCATGTGTGCACAAATGTGTAGCACACAAGTGCGCATGAATGTGCATCTGTACATGTGACAGGGGTGCATGCATGAGCCCCTATGTCACCGACAGTTTTGCATCAATATGCAACTGTGGGAAGAACAGGCGCACATGTGTGTGCACCTGTTGGGAAAACAACTGCGCACCTGAGGCAAAGCTGAGGGGTGTAAAAAACTTGTCTTTTTGAGATTTTGGTGTTTGTTATGGGTTGTGATGTATGATCAAGTACTATTTATGTGGATGTAGGTGACCAGTTGAGGATGTCAGTCCACTAGAGGGAGAGAGACTGGGTGCGTCTGAGAGAGGTGGTTAGATATGAGGAGCCTGGTGTAAGGGGACCTTTGGCAGCCTATGGGCTACTAAATTTCTTTGACTGCTCATTGTTGCAGGCACAGGAGTACCTATTACAGATTTTTATATCTATGTGGAGAATTAATCTGTAGTGTTTCATTGTGCAGAGAGATAAGCTCACATCCTCTGCGACAGAGGATGTGTATTTCTTGACTGGGCTCCCTTTTTGGGGAATCCCTTTACCTCTTAATCCCGTGTTTCCAAGGGATGGACATTTGGTTGACTTGGCACAGACATATTGTACCAGGGAGGAATTTATGTCAAGCTCAGTGGTGAGGATTGGGGTGATGGGCGCCCTTGTGCATCATTGCATTGCAACGATGATTGTGAGGGTTTATGGATCCCTCGCTACTCAACGGATCAGTGGTGGTCAGCTGAGGATCATGTAGAGGGCCCTGGGTGGAGAGAATTTTTCCTAGGGCTTGATGCTACACACCAAGATGATCAGGTAGCTTAACCAGTGTCGAGCTACCAACTTTGGTGATTTTTACTTTGGGTCTATCTTGGTGGCCTGGTTTTTGGAGAGGGTGCCTATGTTGCACTTGTGAGTTCTGTTGGATGCACTAAGGATACGAGAGCCACGATTGATGCGATGGGAAACGATCCTAGTTCGACATGGTGGTGGGGAGAGAGGCCATTACTTCATGGTCGAGCTAGAATGTGTGTGGCAGCAGATTCCACAGATCATCCTATGATATCCATATAGCGGGATGGACTATCGTCAGGATCCTGATATGGTCTTACCTCCTGGAGAGGTTTGGGACCACAAAGGTATGTTGGTGTATTTGATGATTTGAGTTTTTGATAGTATTGCATATGATTTATGTATGTATGGATGTTGATGCTCTATTTTGTTGGGTGTGCAGATGTGGGGACCCAAGGTTGGGATATGGAGCTAGTTAGAGTGTCGGCTCATGAGGGGCCAGTGAGACCATCGCAGGAGGATCCACGGGCAGGCGAGAGATGTCATAGGGATGAGGTGGGTGTGAGGCCAGTGGGTGCAGATAGAGAAAGTAGGAGATGATGTTATGAGGACCCCGGTGCAGGGCCTTCACGTGCACATTTTGCTGAGGCTAGTGGGGTGTTTGAGAACTTTCGCCACCGATTGGAGGTAGTGTTACAGGGAGTGCCCGAGGGCATGTGGACCCAAATCCAGGACAAGGGAGTCCTAGAGAAGTGTGTGGGAAATCTGGTGGAGTTGCGGACCTTGATCCATAGAGAAGCGATGGCGGCGACAACGATGACAGGGCGACTTCCACCTGGACTGGGTGGATGCTTTTTGGTGGGGCCCCGCCTCCTGACAGTGGACCTAGTGGAGGCTCTCTAGCAACACCATGAGTGCTCGCTATATTGATTTTTGCTTATAGAGGCCTATGAGCCCATATGGATAGAGTAGTGTGACACCTATTTTTGTACCTATAGGGATGAGGTGATTCATCGACTTACAGGCGATGTACATGTTGTACTATTTTTTGTAAACATTGATGGCACGTTGATCGATATATATATATATATATATATATGGATATACATTGTTTGTATCTTTACAATGTTCACATGTGATGATGTTTGGTGATGTTTTGTTATGATGTATAATCTATATGTTGTGATATACTTGTGATGGTTTATGTATGTGTAAAGGTAGCTTGATGTGATAAATGCTAGTCTAATACTAGGTTAGCCATATTATCTGCTATTTGATTGCATTATCATGGAATATGTGTAAATGTGACTGAATCAAAATGTCAAGATAAAAGTCTAACTTGAAGGTATTTATGGAAGAGGCAAGGATCGTGGACACAGTACACATTGTTGAGTTGCAGGATGATGAGCTGAGAATCTAGGAAGATGTTAAGGTGGCGAATGTGATGGTAACTAGCCTAGGAAAGGAGACCAATGACGGTTGTAGATTCTACTTGGTTTTTGGTTGTTGAGCCAAAACATATGCCGTTGGAGTGGAGCAGTTCATGTGAGGAGGAATAGAGGGCCCAAGTGGCTGAAGCGAGATTCTTTGTCCAACGGCTAGCTCCACCACCGTAACCGATGTGGTAGGCTGATGGAGGAGGCATCTGTCAATAACACAAACGGTAGATCAGCCAAAAGGCATGGAGGGAAAAAAGAATATTAAAAATGCTACAAAACGTGTAAAAAAAGAAAAAGCCTAGTGTAGAATGACTACGCTCAGGCGTAAAATTTCTTTAAGTACAACTCATTGACGGGTTCTTTGAGAGGGTAGCCTTTGGGAGAGACCAGGATGTAGGCACCTTTAGTGAGTCATTGTTGAACGATGTAATGTCCATGACATAACGACTCAAATTTTCCATGGTCGAGGGTATCATGGGAGATATCGTAGGCAAGGACGAGGTCTCCTTCATTAAATGAGTGAAGGTTGACATGGCGGTCAAAGGTGTTCTTTGAACATTTTTTGGCTGCCTCGTTGTTCTGTAATGAATATCTATGGTCTTCATCCAGTGACTCTAAGTTCAGCAAGCACTGCTCCATTGGAGCAGTGTCAAGTAATATCTCAATAGCGGTGCGTAAGGTGGGAATTTCACACTCGATGGGGAGAGGGGCGTTGACCCCATGGATGAGATGGAAGGGTTTAAAACTAGTAGCAGTTTTAACTACTGTGTGATAATCCCATAGTGTTGAAAATAACATATGATGCCAATTGGTCTTATGTTTGTTGACAGTATGCTACAACATGGTTTTAAGGACCTTGTTGACCGCCTTTACTTGTCTATTTGACTGAGGATAGTAGGGGGATTCAAACTCATGGGAGAATCCTAACCAAGAGGAGAGTTCGACAAAGATCTCATTCTCGAAGTGTTTCCCATGATCGGAGACTAACTGTAGTGGGAATCCAAAGTGGGAGATGACGTGATTAAAGAAAAAACGTGTTGCAGTGTCAGCGGTGTTGTTGAAGGTGGGCATGGCTTCATCTCACTTGGTTAAGTAATCGACGGCCATGACAATGTACTTGTGTTCATTGTTCAATGGAGGGTTACAAGTCATGAATTCAATGCCCCATATGCAAAAGGGGTCGGCGGTGATGACTAGGTGTAAAAGAGCGGGTGGCGCTCGGGATTTATGGGCATAAAGTTGGCATTTGTCACATCATTTCACGGCATGGATATAGTCATGAAACAATGTGGGCTAGAAATAGCATGCTCGAATGATTTTCTGGGCGGTGGACATCCCTGAGAGGTGACCACCGCAAGCGTCATTGTGGCAATAATTGAGAACTCTATTAGCTTCGTCGATGGTCAAACATCGACGAAGGATGGTGTCGACCCCTCGTTGGTATAATATTTCACTCATAAGGAGATATCAAGAGGCCTGATGGAGAATACGTCAACAATCGTCCCTAGAGAGGTGGGGTCCAAACTTTTGTGTTTGGAGGTAGACAAGGAGATCTTCGTACTAGGGATCATCCAAGGGGATGTAGAAGAGGTGTTTGTCGGGGAATTCTATATTGATGAGTGAACTAGTAGTCTCTGAGGGAAATGTCGTAATGAGTTTGGAAAGTACAAGGGATTTATTTCTCTTGGGTGTTAAAAATTCGAGGTCGTACTCTTGAAGGATGACGATCCATCAGGCAAATTTACCATTAATTTTTCAGCGACGGAGAAAGTATTGCATGGGGTTGGAATCTGCTACGACTTTGGTAGTGCGAAGCAAGATGTAATGGCATAGTTTCTGGACTTCGAGGACAACTGCAAGGGTTTGTTTCTCTTCATGATTGTACTTCAGGGGTGGTCCTGAAATATTTTACTAATATAGTAAATGACATGCTCACGACCATCATCCCCTAATCGGATGAGAACTCCTTCCAGTGAGGCGACTGAGGTCGATAAGTAGAGGATATAATCATGATTATAGTCGAGTGGACTAATCAAGGGGGTGTTGGAGAGCGTCGCTTTTAAGTCATCAAAAGCAGTTTGGGCATGTTCATCCCATTGGAATGGGATATCGTGAAGCAATAAGCGAAGGAAACCGTGTGCCCGAGTGGCGTAATCGGGGACAAAGTGGCGTAGAAAGTTAGCTTTGACTTGTAGGCTTTGGAGTTGGTGTAAATTCTGAGGTGGTGGAATTTCAGTGATGGCTTGGACCTTAAGGGGGTCGACGGTGATGCCGCATTGGGAAACGATGAACCCAAGGAGGTGTCCGACGGTGATGCAAAATACGTACTTGAGGGGGTTCAAGCGTATATTGTACTAACGACACCTGTGAAAGACGACGTGTAAGTCATCTAGATGTTGAATGTGTTTCTTAGATCAAGCGGTGAGATCGTCTAAGTAGGCGAGGATGATGTGAGATAGATCACGAAAAACATATGTCATGGCATGTTGGAATGTCGCGTCAGCATTCATGAGGCCAAAAGGCATGAGATGATATGTGAAAGTAACCCATGGGGTAGTGAATTTGGTTTTTTACTGATCAGCTAGTTGAATATAGATTTGGTTGTAGCCAGAAAAACCATCCAAGAAGTACAAATCCTCGTGGTCGGCACAATCATCGATAATTTGATTGATAAAAGGAGTTGGAAAATTGTCTTTGGGATAGGCGTGAATGAGATCACAAAATTCAGTGCAGCCGCGAATAGTGCCATGTTTTTTGTTGACAGGGATGGGGTTGGAGACCCATGAAGTATATACGATAGGGTATATGAACCCTGCAACACGCAATTTGTCAATATCGGCTTTGATGGCTGCTGCTTTGGATGGGTGCAATGGGCGTTGATTTTTTCATACAGGGGTGATATCAGGACCTTTGTCTATACAATGTTCAACAATAGAGGGATCAAGGTCAGGAATCTCTATGTATGACCAGGAAAAAATGTCTCGGTATTCCTGGAAGAGAGCTTTGTAGGCTATGAGTTCTTCAGGAGAGCATGCGTCACCAATGGTGATTTCCTCTATGATTCCAGGTTTGATGGAAATATCGATTTTGACAATGGGGGGAATGTTAGCCATGTTTCCTTCTTCAAAAGCATTGGGGGTAGGGATAGGATTATTGAACCATTCTATATGCCCTGATGGGATAAAATATTTAGTTTCGATCGCGTATACAAAATATTTACTAGGGGGTTCAAAGGATTTATGCGAGAGAAAGAGTGCTCTATGATGGAGTGTGTTCCAGGGGCAATCAAGGGTAATTAATTCCTCGAGGATGTCTTCATCACAGTGGAACTAGCAAAAATATAATGGATCTCGGGGAGTATCATTGGTGGTTGTCGACATATGATTATCTTCTGGTGATGAAGATGTAGGGGAGGCGCAAGGAGGTTGTGATGGTTCACTCGACATAAACCAAATATCGAGATACTGGGGGTTGAAAATTGTAGTCGGGTGTAATATTTCCATGGGGAAATGAATGGGAGAATTGGGGGGATTTGGGGGTAAATCCTCATATAATCTATCTATGAACCATGGAAGAGTGGGAAGTGCCTCTGGTTCAGGAGAGAAAATGTGAACAACATCAGGGGATGGAGTAGGGGTAGTCAAATTTGTGTGTGATAAAGTGATAAAAATGTGACAAATTGTTTAATAAGTTAGGTGTCACCTTGCAACATGTGGACTTCTTGTGGTCCTTACAAGTCTTGATTACCTATCTTACTAGATGTCATTGGTACAACCTTGTGTAATTTTAAATTCCCTAAAGAACTAGCATGTGGACATGTGGGTCCTTACCAATCCTTTAAACTCCCTAATGTGATTTAATCTAAGAAAGCTTCAAAAGACTATCCTAGATTGTGGGCATGTGAGCATGTATGGGCTCGTTACAATAACCTTTAAAATCCCCTAGTGATGTAAACTAAGAAAGTAGCTTCAAACTATCTTATGTTTGCAGCATATGGGCATGTATGGACCCTTACAAATTTAAGATTTTTTTGAAAAGAAACTAAGAGGAGTCCCAAAGGGAGTTGTTGTCCTCTCCTAAAGATTTTGTCTTTAAAGGAGATGAAATATGCCTTCAATCATTTTTTGGATTCTCAAGATCGCTCTATGGTGCAAGAGAAGAGCATACTCTATGATTGAAGTTTGATTTTTGGTCCCTATGCAAGTGTTTATATATGTGATATTGAATGATTCCAACTTAATGTTTACCGTAAAAGCAAGCCATCCATGTGGAAAAATGAAAGCAAAAAGAGGAAAAATATGGATTTTAACCCCCTAAATGCCTATGTTTTGACTAACCCTTTATGTGGAGAGGGAATCTAAGTGTGGTGCATATTACAATTTGCATAGAATTAGTATTTAGAAGGCTATGGGCCTTCAAAAATACCACAAAAACTCTTACAATGTTGAATTTCTAGATAGATGCACGGGTCTCAAAGTAGACAGAGGCGCATGTGGTGCCAATGCACAGATAAACAATGACATGTTGGTGCACGTGTGTAGAATGCATTGAGGAACAAAGTGCTCTTGGCACACATGCTCGGAAGGCGCGCATGTTGGATCAAAAACCCGCGCACTTTCTGATGCACGGCGGGGAAGAAAATTTTGGATGAAATTCTCTTATCTCAGCTCTGAATTTAGATTTTTGCAGGTAGGACTGGGCTAGTTATGATCCCTACAAGTCAAATAAATCAAAAAGAAGTTCTCAAACAACCCAAATGGGGAGGAAATTGATACCTATCCCCAGCGAAGTCACTAATCTGTTTTATCCTTTTCATCACCTAAATGAGCAAAAGAAGGACACTTACAAGTCCAGTTGGGTTAGCTAAACAGGACAGAAATGACTGCAAGAGTTAGAAACATCAATCACAAGAAACAAATAAACAACTAAACTAATAACAATTAAAGAAACTAAACTAAGGTGCATAAGGGAAATAGAACAAAAAAAAACCGATATTCGTGCCACTAATGGATAGATTGTATTAGTGGTCAAACACCAAAGAGAAAGGGAGACTTATGGATCCCATCTTCTTCCAAGGGAGGGCTTTTGAACCCCTAATGAGATATCTCTTCTTACAAATAGAAAACTTAGAAGGAAATGATGAAGAAATCCAAAGCTCATTCACTCAAGAGGTGATGTGAATAGCCCAATGAAATGATGCTTATATTCTCCAATGAGGAAAGAGGTTCCTTGTAGGAGAATAAAGGCAACATAACAATACAAATAGATTCTTGGAAATATAGTGCACCCATGGCCTCTTTTTATAGAAAATCTTTGAGGCATTATCCAATCGGTCTTTAGTGTGAACAAGGGGCCCTTTAGGTCTTTGACCACCCCCCCACTCGAATTCAGCTTGGATTTGGGGGTCAAATCGACTTGGGAGTTGAACCAGAAGTGGGTGGGAGGCCGACCAGAATCATTAATGTGTTGTTCTGAAGTGTGCGTGGATTTTTGCGTCCATAGTCGCGCATCGGGCGCATGTGCGCTTTTCCAGTGTTTTCGACTGGTGCACATGTGCGCGCTTCCTTTGTATTCTGAGCGCATGCTGATTTTATAACCAATTGTATAGTTTCTGCCCTTTGGAAATGCATTTTTTGGACCATGGATGAACTAATAGGTGTTTGGAGATGTTGGATTTCTGTAACCATTTGCGGACGAAATTTCAGTGATAACAAGCACCTTTGTATTTCCTATTCATGGCCATGAACAACTATTTGGTACATTTTCACATGGATCTACAGTTTAATTCAAATTGGCAGTCATGTGCACAAAGTCGGTAAAGATTGTAATATTATCATGAGCAATTAGATTGTCCATCTAGGTCTCCATTACTCCACTTATAGGTATTATAATGTATTTTGGCCATCGCAGATACTCCTCTGACCTCACACATTAGGGGGCATCTATTATAGAAATATTTTCCTCACCCTATGCAAATTTGCTCAGAAGGACTTTTCCATTTCCCTATGCAGACTTGAAGTCCCTTTTTGCAGTTTCGAGAGATAAAAATAATATTTTTCCACATATACATGCCCTAAATATTATATATCATGTGTATATGCAGGTTGCACCATTACAACCCGCGTACATCAGGTTTTGTGCCCAAAATTAAAAAATGGTGTTGGGTTTCCATGTCACGTCACGATATCCATGATCCTTGACCTTCCATATACTGGAAACGTTTCAACTCGACCCTTCAGTTCCATTTGAAGGCTATAAATGGGCCATATCCAAGCTATGGAAAAGAGGAGAAGAATTCAACTTTGAGAGAAAATTTACTCTGGAGAAATTATTCACTTCATATTGAGTCTACATCCCTTTATCCTTTTAAGTCTAAACACATTGTTCAGCCCCCAAGATCTTCCCTACTTGATGGAGAACCTCATTGTCTCTCTTATATGAGCTTTCCTTTGGTGGAGGCCCAGCTGGAAGGGACTTAGTTTCTTAGTTCCTAACCTGCCGACAAAAATTTTTGTCATTCATACACTTCTGTTGATTACATTTTAATAGAAATACTCTTTTCTCGTCCAATTATTGTCTTGCAAATATTTAAATTTTTATTCCATGGGCATATTTATTATGAATATTGATGTATTATGCTATTGAATGTGCTAACTTTATATATTATCACTATATTATTGTGTGTCTTGGTTGTTGAGGACAAGTTGCAGGTGTATTTCTTTGAGTCAAGTGATCAATGATGGACTTCATCGAATGTCTGGACAAGGTAGGATCTTTATATTTTCTTGTTATCATATTTGTTTATATAGAATACTTGAGATTAGAGTTGATTTCTTCAGTCATTTCCGTCTGTTGTGGTTTACCCCATGCCATAGAGTGATTTTCCTCATAACACATCCATCAATGACAACACATCATTATTAATCCATCTACACATCAATGACAATACATCACTATGACACCACTTGAAATCAACCCTTTGACATCATGACAACATACTCTAACAAATTGGTCACAGGGCCTTGACCAAATATATTGTAAAGGGAGATTTCTCCTCAAATTGGCTAATTATTCATTGAATCTCTCTCATTCTAGAGGCATGGAATTAGTTCTTATTTCTATTTTTATGATATTGGACAATTTGGTTCATAACATTTGGTATCAGAGCTTACAATCCTTGGTTTGGCTCATTAAAAATGGGTCATCCTACCATTTTTTATATAAATATATTTCTAGGAAGATTCACAAAAAGAAATTTTCAATGGATCGTAAAGACATAACAAAGCATCTATGAAACAAATTTCAGATTCTATTTCACTGTGAGTTTGTAGTTATAACGTATATGAGTTATGGTTTTTTTTACTAATCCTATAACTAGTCTCAAACAAGTGTCCATGGGAAAACAACCATATCCAATTCTAATGAGATCCAAATTGAGTGCCACTAGTTGAATTGAATATAACATTAACCCTTATGTTTCAGGTCAAAATTTTAGAAGTATATCAAAAACATTAGACACATGGCAAGTCATAGAAGATCGCTTTCCTGAAAAGGAAAAAATCGACAAGCTTTAGATAAGTTACCATATCTTTCCATTGGCACATCATAATTTTTTCAAACCTAAAACATTGCAAAGAAGATATATTAGGAGACTATAGGCCAAAATTTCAGACTTAGAGGTGGTTAAATTTAATAGTCACATTAGGTGGAAAGTCAGCCAACAAATCAAGGTTTTAAAGTTATGTTCACTTGAAACTTGCATATGTTTTTATTAGAAGATATATTTGAGGTGATTCAAAAGGTCCAGTAGATAGAAAATAGATAATGACACCAGAAAATATTATTGGGATCACATGGAAAGAGTTGGTTTAAAAAATTCTACACATGCTAAACCTCCATAGAGATCATCCATGACATATGAAGAAAATGAAGAAATGTAGAACCAAGTTAAGGAATTGTGAAACCAAGTTAAGGAATTTGATGACAAGACTATGAAACATGTTAATTTGGTGCATTTTCAAATAGAAATAGAAATCAACATGGACCATATGATAGGAAAATTACATAGTTCCCTGGAATCCATGACCATACATACCATAGCTGAGACTCTCTAAAAGTGATAATGTGACCCAAGGAACCCATGAAAATAAAGATAGTACTAAATTTGAACAACCTTCCATCAATAAGCATATCCTAGGAGGATTTTACTCAAATATTAGAGATAATCATGGATGGGTTCCTAAGGGTATCCATTTTCCCAATGTTAAATTAAGGAAGTTTGATGGAACATATGTCTTTACATGGGTAAACCAAATAGAGCAAGACTTCAAATTTCATAATATTATGGATGATAAGCAAAGAATTTCCTTAGCAAATTTGTACTTTGATAATAAAAAAAACCTTATCAATGGTATCAATGGGTAGTCAAAAGGAATCCTCATTCTTATCATTATACTTAAGGTTTATTTACAATAGACCTAGAATCACAATATGGTAAATTTTGGGAACAAAATTAATTTAGTCAAATGGAAAGAATCAAGCACTTAGGTGATGTTGAATATTATAATTTAGAATTTCATGTATTGGTCACAAGGGTGGATAACATAAGTGAGTCAAATTTGTTGGAAGATCACATAGGTGGATTAAAAGAAGACATCAAATATGATATTTTCTTAAAAGATATTGAAAATTTTATGGAAGTTGTGCAATCCATTCATCATATTCAATCCAAGAAAAGGTAAACACATAAGTCTACCACTAGAACGTATGTAGGAAACATAGATATATTTATTCCTCATAAGGAAAACCTACCTCAACCTACTCTTATATCACAGAAGGGAATGGATGAAAGAAGAGAAAAAGGACAATGCTTATGTTGTAATAACAAATGGTCCAAAGGGATTAAATGTCAAGAAACAAATTATTCATATTGGAAAATAATGATGAGAAGGAGGTAGAGGCATCCATAGAAATGGGCAAGGAAGAACTTGTGAACTTAAAAGAGTGGGAAAAAGATGTAGAAATTTTGCACAAGATAGATCCAGATAAGTGTGAAATATATATGCATGCATTGATAGGCTTGCTAGAACCTCAAACCCTTAAGGTTGCAATATACATAATGAAAACAAATGTCATAGTAATTTTTTATTATGGTAGTACCCACAACTTCATTAATAAAGGATTAACAAAGTGCCTCAATTTTTTTGTGTATCTACTGACAAATTTTCAAGTCTTAGTTGCGATGATGTGGGGAAAATGCCCTTTATCAATGGAAAGGGTTACCCCCAATAAGAATTCCCAATTGGACCTCTCACCATTTGCAATAGGGAACCCATATAGATCCTGGCCCAACAACCATTTATGGTTTGGGGTTTACTTATTGTAGCCTAGTCCACCGATGAAGGATTTTAATCTAAAGAACGAAATGCAACTAATCTAAGATGCATGCCTCTAGACCGAAAAGGTAACCAAAAATCAAACATAGAACCAAACATTCTCTTGTCAATGGCCTGGGAAATAGTTCACACATAACATAAACAAGAATATGAATAAATAACTGCAAACACAGAATAGTCTCGCATTTAAAAAATCATTTACAATTTTATGCCCATGAATTCAGACAAATAGTCCCTAAAGAGCATAAATAAGAATGCAAAAAACATAGATAAGAATAGTCTACAATACAAATTATATTATTACACAACCCAAGTGTTGGGAAAAATGTAGTAGAGTAGACCACACATGTTCAACAAGAGAATCAGAGTTCTTCATAAATTAGGTTTTCCAAACAAGCTTCTCCGCATTAAACGCAGGGATGATTTTAAGGATGGATTTTTTTTTTAAATGTAGAAACCTTGGCGAATCTTACTAATCCTTCATATGCCAACTATAAATGTTTGGCGATATTTTTGTAAAAATATTCAAATTTATAAGGATTTTATATAGTTTTTA
>SNQJ01S0040766.1:81969-93840 GCA_010110895.2 Picea sitchensis
TCATATGCCAACTATAAATGTTTGGCGATATTTTTGTAAAAATATTCAAATTTATAAGGATTTTATATAGTTTTTATAAAATTTTGGCGATTTTTAAGGTAAAATAATTTTATCCTATAGAATTTGGGCGAATCATTTTTAAACTAGCGAATCTCGTTTTTGGAAAACCCATGGAAAATTAGCCCATGAGCGAAATTTAAAAGTTTCATTAATAGTACATGAAATCTCGAAGAGAGAAAATCCCTCTCTTCGGATACAATCCCCCTATTTATTGAAATTCATTTTGACTATTGACCTTTCGCTATACCCCCATGACCTTTCATTTACAAAAAAATTTCCATATCCTCTTTGGAATGATGAAGGAATAAGGATAATTGAAGTGATAATGATTTAATATATCACATGATATATGTTAGTATTTTGAATTTGTTATTTTTTTGTTCATGGGTCATCATGGGTTATTATGGTCGATCTTGATAATCATTCCTTGGGACTTCTTGGATTCTCAAGAAACAGTTACAAATTCTTCACTTTCTAAATTCAGTGTTTTCTTAAGAAAAGATGAGATATACAAATTTGGATTTTCATCTTATTCTTTCCTTTGCCTTTATATCCTCTTCCCCTTTTCTTATACTATTTTTACTCATATTTAATATAGTCCATATTGCATCTTTGCTTAACATCCGTCAACCATGATATTTTTCCTTTGTCTCGTTGGTACTTGGGTGCCATTCAACACCAAATACATGAGTTTTCCATACATAAAATTTCAAAATATAAATTAAAATATATTTAACCATGGAAAATTAATTAGAAATTGAGTGATATGTTTGGATCTACTTCCCCAAGTTTGAAGGTTGTTTCATGGACATCCAACATTGTAATATTGTGTTACTGAATTTTTAGGCTCGTGAAAATATGTTGACATGAAAAGTAGAAAATATATGTTGAATAGTGAGGAATCACCTAAAACTTATAACTGGGAAGTTGTATATATTGGTGTTTCCTTTCCAACGATATAAGGAATGTGCAAAACAGGTATCGAAGTCAAAATTTATGGCCAAAATACAAACTGGAATTTTACAATACTCGTCATTCTATCAGAGGTTGGAAGTTATTTTTCCATCGGTGTATATGCACTGGAAGAAGGATTAGCTCCAGTACGTTAGTGTTGAAAGAAGGATTGAATTCTGGTATTGTTAGACTATGTTTTCATTGATGTCAAAGGTGTTTTCATTGATGTCAATGGATTGATGTCAAAGGGTTGATGGCAAATGGAGTCATAGTTGTGTAGAATAGATGAATTGATGTTGTAGTTGGATTAATGTATTGTCATTGATATTTGATGCATATATGGATTGATGGATTAATGTGTTGATGTATTATTGTTGATGCAAAGGTTGATTATTGATGTCATGTTCAATTTGGTTGATGATCATGGATAAGGATGATGTTTTTTAGGAAGTACCAAATGGATGAACTCCAAAGTGGTCCCCTTATGGTGAAATCCCTCATGGGAAGACACTTTGTAAAGTCCAAATGGTTAAGTGGTTGGTTAATCCTATATGTGTGATTTGTTTGAGGAATAATGTAATGAAGATCAATGATTTTGCAAGTGAAACTATTCTAGATGGTTAGTGCATGTCATGTCATTTCTAATGATATGTGGTACGCCAAACAGTTCCTCATGGTTAAGGATATATGACCTAGTAAAGTTGGAGAATGGATTAAAGAAGTTGGAGAACCCTTATGAGTAATCTAGAAGCCTCTAGAAGGTCAAAATAAGTCAAAATTATTCTAGAATCTCCCAGAAGAAATTAACTAGTCAAAGTGGTTATTCATGGTTTAAGTTGTTGCAATGAGAAAATAATTAAAAATAATTTAGTTGCAACTAGAAGTGGAGAATTTACTATTTGTGGAATAAGTGGTTTTAAGTGGACAAAGTGGTTAGAAGTGGGTTATCCCTGAAAGGAGAAACTTGGTTAGTAGATAACTTCTAGAGGAAGGCACTAGGAAAAATATAAATAAAGGGGCAAGGGACTCTTATTGTGATTATATCATATCTATTGAACTTTATTGAATATCATTTTTGAAAGGTTATTTGTAGGTTTTCATTGTCATATCTGAAGCTACAAAATTATGAGGTAGCAAATTCAAGGCAGAAAAATCACAGCAAAAAAATCGCGGCAACAAAATCACGGCAGGAAAATCGTGGTAGAAAAACTGTGGGAGAAAAATCGTGGCAAAAAAATAGTGGCAACAGAATTGCGACGGAAAAATCGCGACAACTAAATTGTGGCATCAGAACTGTAGCATATAATCACGACAAAAAAACTATGGCAATAGAATCACAGCTATAGAAATAGATCCATAATAGATCTATAGGTTCATATCTTCTACATAAGTTTTGGTATGATTATATGTTGTCTTGATGCTTAGATTTTCTCATGGTATGGTGAATACTTGAAGCATTCTTTGTATGGTTGTTATAAAGTTTGGATATGGTAGATGTTGGTTGGTTGGTTGAGTGGTTCTATTATGATATGGTTGATGGATATCTGTGCTGTGTGATGTTGTGTGCATAAGAAACATCCATAGGTTGTTGGATGGTATATACTTTCTTGTAATTTGGATGATGAGATTGATGAGACAGGTTGAAGTGACAGGTTTTTGTGACAGGTTGTGCATAGTTAATGCACTTGTGTTGGTATAGACTATTGGTACAATTTGATAGATTTATTTATGTCTACAAGCTAGTTCTTGTACTTGAGGTTTGGATTCCTCACATCTCGGTTGTTGATAAGATACATAGGTTGGGTCTTTCATTGAGAGTTGGTGCTCTATTTTAGTTGGTGTTGTTAAAACCCAAGGATTGTGGTCTGTGATAAAAAAGAAAATTATACATATATCTGGTGTTCCTTGTGTTCTTTATTGTGATGGTGCATAGCTCTTTGTTGTTAATGTATTTCATTGAGATATATTTACATGAAAGAAACTAAGTGTGAATGGAAGTAATAAGTAATGATGTTGTGAATGGTGATTGCTAACTAAAGTTTTGTGAGAAGTGTAAAAATATCCCTCACACTGATTCACCCCCCCCCCTCTCAGTGGGATCAGTGTGTCCAACATTTTGTTTCAGAGCAGGCCTTTCACTATAGGCCTTAACAAGTTTGAAGGAGATCCATGGATACACAAATGGATGAACATGTAGATGAAGTTCCCTTCTTTGATGAGACAGATTACTCATCTTTAAGGATAGAGATGAAAGGGTATTTGAAGGGAAAAGGAGAAGGTGCTTGGAACACAGTTGTTGGTGGATCAGTTCCCTCAAAGAATTAGTCAAAATTTGCAACAAAGAAAAACAATGCAATAGCACTCAAGACCATCTTCAATGGACTCTCAGGTTCTGTCAAAGAAAGCATAGGACATCATTCCTCCACCAAGGACCGATGGTTGAAGCTAGAGAAGGTATATCAAGACAGAAATTCCATCAAGGAAAATGAAGGTAAAGACCCTCCAAAATCTTAAAATTGTAGTGATTCTAAGTGTCATGATGTTGAATGTTCTCCTGCAAATAAAGAAGAAGATATAGAAGAATTTTGTGCAGAACTAGATAAAATATATCTTATAGATGAAGAGGAAGATTTTTTGAAGGTTAAAAGTAAAATTATAAATGATTTAGAATAAGTTATCTTGGAAGTTCCATATGGTTCAATTTATTTTGAGTATCTTGAAAAGAACACTAAGGAATCCCTAGAGAAGCACCAAATGCTTACCATGGTACTAAGCAAAGATGAAATTGAAACTAAGCAAAGGACCCAATTAGAAGAAATATGAAAGTGAAACTAAGCAAAGGACCCAATTAGAAGAAAAAGAAGAAGAGATCAAGAGACTAAATAATGAAAAAATTAGTCAAGTAGAAGAAAATAAGAAGGTAGATGATGAGCTTATCAAAATTCTTGAAGAGAATGTCAATCTGAAGACCCAAATTGAAAAAGATAAAAGGATAGAGGAACTATTGAAGAAATGGGTAAATGAAAAGGAAGAATCATGTCATAATTTGGAAGAAGAAGTTGTTGATCTCAGAAGGAAAGAAGAGAAGTAAAAAAGGTTCATGAATAGTTCAACAATATTGGATGAAATCTTAGATTTTGAAAGATCACCAAATGATAAATCAGGTCTTGGATACAACAAGGAGGTTGCACACTCTGAAGTTGGCTACTCTAAGAAGCATGAAGCAGGTAATTCATTTTCAAAGGGTGAAAGTAAATTTGGAGGTCAAGCACCATCACAAAGCAAGAAAAACTCCATAATATCAAAGCAAGGAAGACACCAAGAAACCACTCCTACACCTCAAAGAAAATTCAGAAGAGAGACACCTTCAAGGTGGACACAAAATCAAAGGTATGAAAATGTTTTCAATGGTTAATGTTACTCATGTAATTAATATGGTCACAAAGATTTGGATTACAGAAATTATGTAAGGGGAGATGTTGGAAGATTCAATAACATCTTAAGATGTTGGAGATGTACTATTGTGGGACACATTGCTTCACATTGTCTCACCATGATATGCTACAGCTGGAGTGGGTTTGGCCACAAATCCTAGGATTGTTGGAATACAAGGAGATATTCAATGAGAAACACTTCATACTATATGGAAAGAAGAGAAAATGACGCATGTAAAACCAATACAAAGAAACTTGGACACTCTCAGAAGTGGATGAAGAAGACTGGACAACTAGACATGAATGAAGGTATAAAGAATGAGGAAAGCATAACATTTTATTAGGCATACATGGGCTCCTATGGGAACAATCACGTATATACATGGTATGTCTGAGGATCTGAGATGGTTGTTTCAAGTTTCCATGGATATATGCGTGTATGTGTGTTTGATGAATGTGTGGTGATGATATATGGTTGAGTTTTAAATCTCTTTCTTGAGGCCTAAATTGGATGCATGGTACAAACCTTAGTGAGTGGATTGATGTATTTCTGTTATGGCATATTGTTGTTTATGTTGAGTACTTTCTCAGTGATGATATGGCATTTTTGTTATGGGACATATCATGATGATGTGAGGATAGCTAAAGGTACATCATTTATCTATTGAGGCACACTCTTGGCACATGTTTAGAGGATATCTTGGTGCATGCATTTGATGAGTTGATGAGGTGGTGATGTTGTACATCATTGATGAGAAACAACTTGATCCATAGTTTATGCACAATCAATACACTCTTGATACATTGCTAAAGACACTTGCTTGTAGTTTCATTGGCATATGGTTTATGGATAATGTGGTATGCATGCACATCTTGATATTAGTGTATGTTGTCGTTGATTATGAGTTGTTGTGATATGCATGGTTAATGAATTGGTTGATGGTATGGTACAATACATGATTGTGTGATTATACTTGGTTGAAGTACACCATTGGTACATGGTACATGGGATGATATGGTTGAGGCACATATCTTGATGATGATATGGTGCATTGTTAGAGGCATTTATTGGTGATCTTGATACATGCTTAGCACACTTTTGGAACATATTCTTGTAATATGGTTGATTCACTTCAGGTATGATATATTATGGCATATTGTATGGTGTGGATGGACATGGTTGATGTACCTAGTTGATGTGTATGGTTTGCACATGGTATAACACAGGATGTACTTGGTTGATGCTTTGCTACTCATTATTGACATATATTTTTCTTCATGATTGATGCATGAGATATTATGTATTTTTGGCATACGGTGTTTCACAAGTTATATGGTCGATGCATGGATAGGTCCAAGGATCGTCATAGGAAGAGAAGATCGTTCTTGATCAGTTGATCTATATTCCATTTGAGCAACAACATCTACAACATAAGTAGATTGCAGTGGTAACATATTGTTCATATTGAAAAGAAGATAGGGGGAGACTTACCCACAGGGGGATTTATTCTTCTTCCCACGATTGATTACAAATGTATGATTCCAGGTGGAGAGATGATAGAGATGATTGGAATATACTTCATCATCATTGCATCAAAGTGACATCCCTTGTCCAAAGGGGGAGATATTGTTTAGATGATGGAGAAGCAAACAGAGGGAGAAACTCCATGGAGAGTTCAGTCAGGGCGAGCATCCTCAAGGAGAGAACTATCAATAGCCATTGATGTCAAAGGGGGAGAGATAGCCACATTTATTTGGAGAGATGAAAATATATGAGGAGTGATATTCACATGGGGAGCATGAGAATTTCCATGTCTAAATATTGACATAAATGTTGGTGTTTCCATCAATGCCAAAGGGGGGTATTGTCAGACTATCTTGTTATTGATGTCAATGGTGTTGTCATTGATGTCAATGGATTGATATCAAAGGGTTGATTTCAAGTGGAGTCATAGTTGTGTAGCATAGATGAATCAATGTTGTAGATGGATTAATGTGTCGTCATTGATATGTGATGCATAGATGGATTGATGGATTAATTTGTTGATGTATTATCATTTATACAAAGGTTGATTATTGATGTCATGTTCAATGTGGTCGATGATCATGGATAAGGATGCTCTTGTGTAGGAAGTACCAAATGGATGAACTTCAAAGTGGTCCACTTATGGTGAAATCTCTCATGCAAAGACGCTCTTGGTTAATCTCTGAAAGTGGTCACGTTATGGTGAAATCCCTCACAGGAAGATGCTTTGTAAATTACAAATGATTAAGTGGTTGAGTAATCTTAGATGTGTGATTTGTTTGAGGAATAATTTAATGAATATCAGTGAATTTTCAAGTGAAACTATTCTATATGGATAGTGCTCGTCACGTTGTTTCCAATGATATGTGGTACGCCACACAGTTCCTCACAGTTAAGGAGATATCGCCCAATAAAGTTGGAAAATAGATTAGAGAAGTTGGAGAACCCTTATGAGTTATCTAGAAGCCTCTAGAAGGTCAAAAGAAGTCAAAATTATTCTAGAAGCTCCCAGAAGAAATTGAGTAGTCAAAGTGGTTAGTCATGGGTTAAGTTGTTGCAATGAGAAAATAATGAAAAATAATTTAGTTGCAACTAG
The DNA here is from genome assembly GCA_010110895.2 of Picea sitchensis. NCBI lineage: Eukaryota > Viridiplantae > Streptophyta > Pinopsida > Pinales > Pinaceae > Picea > Picea sitchensis. The sequence goes on from SNQJ01S0040766.1 coordinate 89,039, forward strand.
AAGTGGAGAATTTACTATTTGTGGAATAAGTGGTTGTAAGTGGAAAAACCAGTTAGAAGTGGGTTAGCCCTGAAAGAAGGAAGTTGTTTAGCAGATAAATTCTAGAGGAAGGAACTTGGAAAAGTATAAATAAAGGGGCAAGGGAATCTTATTGTGATTATCTCATCTCTATTGAAATTCATTGAATATCATTTGTGAAAGGTTATTTGCAGGCTTTCATTGTCACATCTGAAGCTACACACGTTTGAGGCAGAAAATTCACAAGAGAAAAATTGTGCCATAAAACTCGCGGCAGCAAAATCATGGAAGAAAAATCATGGCAACATTATCGTGACAACAGAACCGCAGTAGTAGAATTGCAACGGAAAAACCACAACAGTAGAATCACGGCAACAAAATCGTGGCAACAAAATCGCAGCAAAAAAATCATGAAAACAAAATTACGGCTACAGAATTATATACATAATAGATCTACAGGTTCATATCTGCTACAGAATTTTTGGTATGATTATATGTTTTTCTTGATGCTTAGATTTTCTCATGGTATGGTGAATTCTTGAAGCATTCTCTGTATGGTTTTTATAAAGTTTGGATATGGTAGATGTTGGTTAGTTGGTTGAGTGGTTATGTTATCATATGGTTGAGGGATATATATGTTGTTTGATGGTGTATTCATAAGAAATATGCATAGGTTGTTGGATGGTATAGAATTGTTTGTGATTTGGATGATGAGATTGATGAGACAAGTTGAGGTGACAGGTTGTGCATAGTTGATGCACTTGCGTTGGTATAGATTGTTGGTATAGTTTGACAGATTGATTTCTTTATACAAGTTAGGTCTTGTAATTGAGGGTTGGATTCCTCACATTTCGTTTGGTGTTGAGATATGCAAGTTGGGTCTTGAATTGAGAGTTGATGCTCTCTTGGAGTGTATGAAAAAATTTCTAAATTCAAATGTTATAGCCACAATATGAAAGGTAGTTTTATAGGACCCATGGGTGTATCGACACTAGAAACAAGATCATATTTATTGCATTGGAAAAAGAAACATGATCTCCTCTGATGTATCAGAAAAAGAAACAAGATTGTTGTATCGAAAAAGAAACAAGTTTGCCTCCGATGAAGGAAGACAAATCGAAATTTTTCTAAGTGTCTTTTTTAATGGAAAGAACAATAAAAGCTTGAGTTCAAAAGTCCATAAATTTTCCATATGGTGTCTAATGGAGGATGGTATGGTATGTGTAATAAAATTTTCTAGCAACACACACAAACTCAATCATGACTGCAACATGATCTAGATTAAAATTAGTAGGAAATCAAAAGAACTTGCTTAATAGGCCTAGTGAAAAGGATCTGAGCTGGTGGAAAAAGGAGAGGCATCAATATGTGAGAATCTTGCTGACACAGTATCTATTGGCAAGAAAAGGAATATCATCATCGATACATTGTGTATATGTTATCCAATTAATCGGTAAGTGCAGACACAAACAGATCTCCCTATTTTCAGCACGAAACTAGAACAAAACAAGACAGAATATAAAAATTTCCCTAAGTTTTAATTATCAAGCATACTAATTAACAAGAGATAAATGGCATACCTTTTAAATGTTGTTTGTCCTCTCTAGTGTCATCTATTCTCTGTTCCAAGGCTTATGGGATGTTGAACCTGTAAAAAAGACACAAGCCAATGAAGTGAAAGTAACAACATATACTCAACAAAACCTATGTATGTGATCAAGCAGTCATACAATAAAGACCAATTTTATGGGAAAGAAATATATTACTGTATTAAAACTATCAAAAGGAGAATAAAACCATTGCCTTGATGTTGTAAGGTCCCTTCCAATAGTCCATTTCTTCCCACACACTTCTGTTCCAAGAATTTTGAGACTATATATCTGAAATTCACTCACAATCTATCTTGACAAAGAAAAGCTCAAAGCCACTCTAACCAAGATAACAATATTAAGCCAAATTCCCATTCTAACTTTCTCCATGAGAGATCCTCTCCTTTTATAAGATGAAGAGGATAAGGTGAGGAGGTTAGGATCCCACTAAATCAGAAAAGCGAGTAAGATCCAAACCGATCGGAGGCCACCTCACCATAGAAGCTTCTCCTTCTAGAAGAATCGATAAGATGCTCTTTTTCCTTCGTACGAAAATCATTTCACCCCTATAACTGAGCACAATGCAACGACGTCGCAGGCCATATTTAGTACAATATGCGATTATCTGGGATCATCCGACCCATAGAACTGGACAGGGTGTGACGATCCTTCTTAGTAGGGTTTTTACAAAGGAAAATATGATTCCATGTCTCACACAAAGTTTTTCTTCCTTCTTTCCTCAAGAATTCAGGCCATTGATCCCTCTAAAGACAACATATAGGTTTACATCATTAACGGTCATAGGGATGGTGAAAATAATGTGTAACAGTGAGCCCCCCAAAGTATGAAGTTAGAACAGAGTGATAGGTGAAATACTTTGTCGAGTGTGTGTAGGGAACAAGGAACATGTCAGTCAGAAACCTGCCAACAAACAAGGAAATACAGTACAATAATATATCATCACTGAGGTAGGCATTCCCATAATCAAAATACAAATGACTCAAAGCATAAATTCTGACATGAAAAGATCCATGTCATGTAAGACAGGTCATGGCCACCAAACATACACTGCGGATCCATGCCATTATGACTCAAATCTGAACATAGCCATCAAAAATACACTTTGGATCTATGTGTTAAAGATTCAAATTTGAACATACCCATGAGACATACACTGTGGATCTATGTAATAGTACAATTTGAATATACTCCAATGCAACCTAAATCTGTCAGAAAAGATCCAGGGTCTTCATCTCCATCACTCTATAGTACAAATCTAACCATGCGAATACATGTGCTGAAGTCAAACATGGTAGAAACCACTTGATTACCGGTCATTAGTGTATACCATTAATAAGTGTGAGGGAAATCACCATTAATGTCAATGACTCCCAAGGTACTCTAGTACAATCTAACGGGTGTGAATTAATGAGCTAACGTCGAACACTCGGAGAAATCTCCCAATCAGGGGTTAATAATGAAAACCCATTGTCGAAAGCGAGGAAACCTTCCATTGAGACATGCAAGTTCCAAGGTACCAATTATTTTATAATTCTAATTCCTGGATAATGAGTTGAAATCGACAGGAAAAGACTTGTCATAGGAAGGCCTTAATGTATCCCCCATCAATGACATGAAACAGGTAACTAGATTTGAAGTATATCAGAGTAACAAGTGATTCGGGACTGACTCAAGGATGGCTGATGCAATAGAAGGCTTAAGGACTGCAAAAATGACCGATGCAATAGAAGGCTTTCTGGGTTGAAATTTTCTTTGAACATATTGATGACACGACAACTGTCTTGGAAACACTGACTCAACAATAGGGATCACAGACCAATTTGTAATCTTATAAAGGATTATGATCAAGAGACAAGTTGATTTTCCTACCTAGACACAAAGCGAGTGAAAGGGTGTCATGTTCAAAAGTGACTCTTCCATAGAATACAGATTTAGACATATTTCTTTCCCAAATTCCCCCCCACCATTTCTGGCGAGTACATCTTTATTTTTACACAAGATTGAGGAGGATAACATATGCTTGAATTGTAAGATGATCCTTTAGAGTATTTTTAATGAACCCTAGGAAGGAGTGTTTCTGTCCCATATGGGTCTTTCGATGTTTGTTTAACAAGTCCAAAGAAAGAAAACTCAAGGGTTTTTCATTTTTAGAGAGTCTGAAAAACACTTAAAGAAAACTCCAACATGTCCTTTTTCGTAAAGTAGTCTGATGAGACCAAAAAAGAGATAATCTACCTCTCAACAGAAATTTTATTCAAATACTTTAATGAGCGTGAAAAGAACAAGATTGCTCGACAATATTTTCATGTTTAGAGATTCTAAAAAGAGCTTAAAGGGAACTCCAGGGGGTTCCTTTTTCGTATAACCTTTACAAGTCCAAAAAAGCGATAAAAGTATACTCAATTACATTCTCTGGTATTTACGATCTTAAAACAAAACAAAACTATGCTTGGGATAGATTTTATTTTTACACAAGATTAAAAACTAAACAAAACTATGTTTGGACATGGTTTAATTTTTACACAATATTGAACCAGATAAAACTATGCTTGAGGTAGATGGTTTCATTTTTACACAAGCTTGAACCAGAGAAAACTATGCTTGCCACTTCCCATCATAGAATCCAGAGATGGTTGGTACTTATCTCCCAGCTTAAGAAGCTAGTGGCTTAAATTCAGCATGAAGTCTAGAGGTTGTAAGAAAATTCCCCCCAAGATTCATTTTGTCCAACTAAAAAGGAGATTGAAATGAAGCTTCAAATACTAGATGAAGGACTTGACTCAAATAGAGAGGGGGAAAACTATTTCATTTTTTAACGAGATTGACACAGGAACAGGAACTATGCTCGAGAATCCAAGTTCAATCCCCAAACCTCTGTTTCATTTTTTAATGAGATTGACATAGAAACATGAACTATGCTCAAGAATCCAGGTTCAATCCCCAGACCTTTGTTTCATTTTTTAACGAGCTTGACATAGAAACAATAAATATTTTTGTAATCTTTGTTTAATTGTTTAACGAGATTTCTATAGAGACACAAAACTATCCTCATAGTTGATTTCATTTTTTAACGAGTTTGAAATTAGAAAACCATGCTCAAAGTTGGTTTCATTTTTTAATGAGCTTGAAATCAGAAAACCATGCTCAAAGCTGGTTTCATTTTTTAATGAGCTT
>SNQJ01S0040766.1:110998-129765 GCA_010110895.2 Picea sitchensis
TGGAGAAATTACTATGTGGACAAGTGGTTAGAAGTGGGTTAGCCCTAAAATAAGGAAAGTGGGTTAAGATGGTTAGAAGGTAACCGCTTGAGGAAACTACATGAAAGTATAAATAAGAGGCAAAGGTCTCTCATTTAATCACCTATTGAATATCATTGAATATCTATTTTGTGAAAGGTTATTTGGGTAGGTATTATTGATAGAGAAAAGTGTGGTAGAAAAAGTGTGGCAAGAAAAGTGTGGAAGAAAAATTGCGGCAGGAAAACTGTGATAGAAAAAGTGTGGCAAAAAAAATGCAGCAAGAAAATCGTGGCAGGAAAAGTGCGGCAGAAAAATTGTGGTAGGAAAATCATGGCAGGAAAAGTGCGGCAGAAAACGTGCGGAAAGAAAATCGTGGTAGGAAAAGTGTGGCAGAAAAACCACAGTAGAAAAAGTGTGGTAGGAAAATCGTGGCAGGAAAAGTGCAGCAAAAAAACCACGGCAGAAAAAGTGTGGTAGAAAAACCTCGGCAGCAGAACGCTACAAGAAGAAAAAGGTATGTTTTTCATATGTGTAGTGTTGAACTTATGAATCTAGTTGAGGGTTTTCCTTGTAAATCTATTGGATGCCCTCTTGGAATTTTAGGGCTTGTTGTAGAATGGTTTTGAAGAAGATCTATTGAAGTATATTTTCAGTGCACTTGGTTTGATTTATTTGCATGTCTTGTGGTTCATTGTGAGAGACACTTGTTAGTGGTATTGGTATATGATTGGCTTATGAATGATACATCCTTGAGGCTACATAAAAGTGAGGTTATGAAAGATGGTTTGATGTAAGGATTTATGGTATTTGGTTATGGATAGCATGATGTATTTCTAAAGAAATTTTGATGGTTATATTGGTATATGTATTTGGTATATGGTTGAGGTACATTTTGGGTACATGGTTGAGACAAGTAGTTGATGATTTGGCACATACATGAGGTGTATAGTTGATTATGTTGGTACATATTGATGAGTTATATTTTATGTGTATTTGATGCATGATTGGTACACATTTGGTGCATGGTTGATGCACTCATTGATGGTATAATTTGAGGTACAGGTTGGTGCATGGTTGATGCACTTGTTTGTGGTACAGATTAATTACAGGTTGTTTGGATAAGTTATTGTGACAGTTTATTTGTACAGGTTTGGTGCATGGTTGATGCATTTGTTTATCGTACAGGTTGAGATACATGTCGATTTATGGTACATGTTGGCACAGCTTATTGGTACAGGTTGTTACAGGTTGATTGGTACATGTTTACAGTAATATATCTCACAGTGATAGCATGATAGTGGTTCCATCATTCTACTTCTACGTCAGGGCGGTTGGACGGAGCAAGGAAAGGTGGTTGTAGCCACCTTCCAGCTATAGCCAGAGAACATAGGGGGACGTAGCCTCCTTCTGGTTGTAGCTAGAGAATTGGAGAGTTGGAGATTTTGTCGGGTTGTAGCATGAAAAACTAGGGGTTTGTAGCCTCCTTCTGGTTATAGCCAAAGAATTAGGGAGTTGGAGCTTCCTTCAGGTTGTAGCTTGAGAAACTAGGGGGTTGGAACCTCATTCCAGTTGCAGCGGAAAAACAAAGGAAGTTGGTGCTTCCAATGAATGTAATTCTTAAAAACATTATGTGGTTTTCTCTCGCTTTGGGTTTCCACGTAAAACACTGGTGTACTATGTATGTGCGTGATTTCTCATTTGTTAATTGTTTATTTACTCTACAACTATTGGATGATAATGCTACATTGATATAATACTTGCATTTTATGGTGAAAAAGGATTAAATTTCTCTATTACTGATTCACCTCCCCCTCTCAGTAATCCAACATATCTTTCAGATCCCTTTTTAGTGGATCTGATGAGTGATCCTCTCCATGGTGGTTAAGTCTCCAAATCCTATATAATGAGGGATTTCCATGGAGAAAGATAGTGGATATTTGAGTTATCAAACCTATGGTCTTGGGAGAAATCTTTAGCATATAAAACCTATGATTTTGGGATATTTGTGCAAGGATTGGATGAGGAGGATATGGGGAAGTTGTTGCAACTGCATCTACAGTCTGTAAGTATTTCTTTAAGAGTTCTCATTAATATATGCTTGGCCTATTTCCTTCTAGCCTATGTCTCTTTACATATGTTTTTCTTATAGATATATTTGATTGGACTAATCTTATAGAGTAGAGTAGGAATTATTTGTCTCGCTATCCATTGCATTGCAGGTGTCAAATAGTGCTAAGGAGGTCGAAGATCAAGCTCAAGTTGGAGCAACGAGGAAAAACATCGGAATAAGGTGCATCACCCTTTATTCCTTCTCCTTCTCTTTCTGATTAGTTATTTAGATTCAAATGAATGTTAGTGTCCATTTTCATTTTTCTGTCTTTGTATAGGGGTCTAGAATCCAAGAGCAGATTCACATGTCTGCAGGGGGATTTTCCTACAACAGAAATTCGCGACTCAGCTGGGGATCGAAATTGATTTTTATTTACTTGGATTATATATAACTTTTTCCCACCTATTTATACCATTTTCATTGTTTTTTCATGATCCATTACCTTTCTCCCATCTTCACTAGCAATTTCACCAATTTCTGTGAATTCTGGGTGAGTTTTTTTTATTTGTTTCGCTCTGTTTTTAATTTCTGGGAATGGTAGCGCTCCCCTAGAGTGAATATAAGAGCATTGATATCTAATCATTGCCCCCCTATAGTGATTTACAGAGCTCTATAGTTCTCTCTTCCCTTGATTTAGCGAGCGCTAGTCTCTTTCTTGGGGGTTTTTTGCCTTCTTCTGCTCAGATTTTTGTAGTCTGTTTTGCAAAATTATTGACCCAGACACTATATGTTGGTTTGTGAAGTTGTTTAGGTTGATATTTGGTACTTATCACTTCCTATTGTCTTTATTGGAGATTGAGAAATTTTCAGGATTGTGAAATTGCCCTTTCTTCCTACTTGGTTTGGCAGGACAGTTTGAGTGATTTCTCTTTCTCCTTGTCTTTTCTTGGATTCTTCTCTGAACTTTCTTGTTTTCCTTGAATGCTTGTTCATTATCGAATCCTTGAATGAGTTCTTTTTGAACAGGTTATCTCCTACTTGTTTTCTTTCAATTCTCATTGCTTTGAGTGCATGCTTTGAGTGAAGCCCTTTTTGTTTCATGTCTTTTGCATCTTCGTCTGACTCTTTCTTTAAATTGAAAGTAGTGGAGCATTAAAGGAATTTAATTTTATTTATTTATACATTAGAATCAAACAAATAAGATAGTTGCATTTTTTCTTTTGGGTAGTGAAACTAGCTTGCATTTGTAGTGAAATTGCATGGTTTTTGGAATTTTTGGTCTTGAATTCTTAAAAAACATTCTTTGGAATCATGTCTTGGTGTCTTTTTGTACAGTCTCTTTGGATCATTTCTTGAGGATCTTGATATTGATGAGTTTAATAAAATTTTGGGGAATTGTGCATCTAGGAATGATAAACGTTTTCTCCTTCTCATAATATATCTTTAATTGAAGTGAAATATTTGCATTCTCATTCTTTGCATTGTTTAGAGTCAGTCAAAACATCATTTAGTCCACGCCATTTTCCTCTTCAGTAAACAACAGACTTAAAAATCAAGCGCTAAACTAAAATTTATTAGACATTTTTACATTTTCTGGTAGCAAACCTACATTATCTTAGGATGTAGGTCTTTGGAATAGGTTGAAAGGATAACATTCCAAAGATGTCAAACAAACTTAGCATCTAGCGATAGGGAGAGTAAATCCAATTTTCGTATAAGCATAGCTGGGATCCCCCTCTCACACAGGAGTTATGCACGAGGTCACGTTCAGGAGAGCCATGGAGATTATCCCTCCAAGGTTTAATCGTTCGTAGTAGTAAGATCGTATATTGGGGTTTCTTCTTGAGGTACAACTGTCTTCATTTGGTCTCGGTGCTTCGTGAATTCTCAATACGTCTGGGGTCCTCTAGAGTTCTATCGGTCCACTTTTCCTCAGTTCTCTTGAAGGATTTTGGACTTGTTATCCTACCCATACATTTGGACTGAATTGTCGACTGTACCCACCCAGAGGCTGACTCCGAATTGGTGACCTTAGTAGCCATAATATTTAGGGTCTTTACATAAGGTGACAGTGAAGGGAAGTCTTCGTTGTACCTGGAACAGACGTTGGTCAAACTCACTTAGGCTCCTTGGAGGGTAAATCCATGATTATTATGTGGAATCTTGAACCAAGGCATAAGTTCGTTAAGAAGGTCAGCAATGTAACTGATCCACCCACTCTATCCCAACCCCTTCCTATATTGATCTCTTGATGTTGGATTTCATCACCAACTAGTGGTTTCATTGTGGGAAGGTTTTTTTGATTCGTTGCTTCTTAAATTTGTAGCGTCTGTTGTCTGTTTTCCTTAGTGGACATTAGTTCGAGTCAGTTTCAATGGTATAAACTCCTAGGAGTACCAACAGAGGAACCCATTTTCCCAGGGAACCTTTTTCCTTTCTTCTTTCAGAAATGTTGGTCCTCCGTGCATTTCCACACTGAGTCTTCCGAGACTCACAATCGGATTATCGGTTTGGTTTTTCCCCACTCCAATGATCTCAAATATTCCCAGTGTTTTGAATGCACCTAGTGCTTCAGATGTAAGAACACCACCCACACATCAATCTCATGTTGAATTTTTTCCTTCTTCACCTGTTAAGTCTCCTTCCCTCTCTCCTTCTTCGCCTAGTTAAAGATCTAAAGAAAGTATCCAGATTGGTAAGAAGAATAACAAAATAAAAGAGAAGAAGAATAAGAACCTGAAAAGGACCAAGCCTCCAACCACATCAGATGTTGGATCCAAGCAACCAACTACTATTAATCGTATTGGAAGTGTTGATGAGGTCGATAAGACTACAACGAAGAATATGAAACCCAAATTTTGTTGCAGTCTTTGTAAGGTTTACCACTTTCTAAGTGATTTCCCTGGTCTTCCCAAGGTCTTAAAAATGCGGTCTTCCATGACATCAGCCCTTGCTGGACATGCTAGTGACGCCCCACCAACTAGTGATGTTAAGGTTGGTAAGAAGAAGAGAACTGTCAAATTTCCTTGCATGTTATGAGAAAGTGATCATTACTCTCACCTTTGTCCTCATATGGACGAGGGTTCTTCTCTTTTGGAAAATATTCAATTTCCAACTGGTTAACACAAGATTTCTCCCAACCCATTGTTAGTTGATGGACTGGTCAATTTGATTCCATCCCCGGTCAGTCTGGTTGATCAGGTGGTCAATATAGTTTCATCCTGGGTTGAACCACTAACCAAAGTAGTTGATCCAGTTCTGTCATCGATCAGCCCCACTCTTCATCTAAAGATTGAACCCAAAGTAGTTGATCCAGTTCCCCCATCGGTCAGCCCCACTCTTCATCTAAAGAGTGAATCCAAAGTGGTTGATCCAGTATATTCATTGATTGATCCCACTCCTCCTATGAAGAGTTCCAAAGTGGTCGATATGGTTCCTTCATCGGTCGATCCTAATCCTCCTTTGAAGAGTGAAACCAAAGTGGTCGATTTGGTTCTGTTATCGATCGATCCCACTCCTCCCTTGAAGAGTGAAACCAAAGTGGTTGATCCGGTTCAATCACCAGTCAATCCCACTCCTCATTCAAAGAGTGAGGATGTCTCTCAGGTCTACCTTGTTAATATTGATTCACCCAGACAAGAGGGCACTCTGCACATCCTGATGGCACCCCCTTCAAGCAATTAGATGATTTCTATTGATTGGAATCATTTGACAGAACCTTGTCTTCCCTCTTACGTGCCTTTCCAAATCACCATGCAATATTGTGATAGGACTATTCCTAACACTGTAATAGAAGAAGGTAATTATGTTAGAATCTTATCCATGAATGCTTGGCAATATTTTGGTTCCCCGCGGCTTGCGTTCGTGACTCATAATCTGTTGACCTTTAACAGAAGAGCTAGTCCACCTTTAGGGATCCATCCTCAGTTTCTAGTTACTTTGGGAGGAAAAATGGTCTACGTTGATGTAATGGTAGTTCATGACCCCTTGGACTTAAACCTACTCCTTGAATAAGACTATGTATATGCTATGAGAGCTTTGGTGTCCACTCTTTTTCGAGTGATGTGTTTCCCTCACAACAAAAACATAGTAACGATCGACCAACTTTAATTCACTGACCCTCATCTAATGGTCAACCATCTACCTTCCTTTAATGGTCCTTACATGACAGCGATGTCTGCCCCACCGCAGATCAATTATGTAACAACCTGCCCCATGCATTCAACCCCACACGAGAAGGGATCCCTCCCTTCTCCCAAATTAGATCTGGTATTTTACATGGTCATCTCTTTGATAGGGCTATTAGAGCCATATCTCCCTACCCTTATCAAGGCCTTCAACATGTATTCCTTTTAGAGTGTTTTTCTTCCATATAACGAAAATATCCTAGAATCCATGGATGATGTTTGTCCCTTGACATGTATTACTTCCAAAGCATTGTCCTCTTGGAATCCATGATCAAGGAGAGGTTATGAGCATATTTTTCCTCTCTGTATAAAGCTCGTTAAAAAATGAAATAGAAGCCATGAGCATAGTTTTCTTCTCTGTAGAAAGCTCATTAAAAAATGAAACAGAAGCCATGAGCATAGTTTTCCTCTCTATAGAAAGATCATTAAAAAATGAAACTGAAATCTGAGGATTGAACCTAGAGCCATGAGCATAGTTTTTCTTCTTTGTGGAAAACTCGTTAAAAAATGAAACAAAGGTCCTGACCAAATTTATTTTTTTCTTTCAAGATCGTTAAAAAATGAAACAATCCTCTCCCGTTGAGTCGATTATTTCACTATATCTCATAGATATCGAGTCGAGTCTTTCGTTAGGTCTCTTATTTGAACCTTATTTTCATCCACCCTTATCCTTTTTCTCCATCTAGTACAGAAATTGATGACAACCTTAAAGTCGGCAAATGAAATGAAGATTGGGGGGGTATGTCTCCATCCTTTGATTATCATTCTAGAGTTAAGCTGCTAGCTTTTCAATATGGGGGCAAAGTACCAACCATCCATAGGTATCCCTACCGTTGGAAATTACGTTGGGAATTTACAAGCCTAGTTTAATTTTGTTTCAAGCTTGTGTAAAAATGAAACCAATGTTGAGCTTAGTCTTTGTTCTTTCTCGCGCTCGTAAATACATGAGAATGTAACTGAGCAAACTTTTAACACTTTTTCATACTCGTAAAGGTTATACGAAAAAGGAACCCCTTGGAGTCTCCTTTAAGCTCTTTTCAAACTCTCTAAACATGAAAAGATTGTCGAGTGATATTGCTTCCTTTCACACTCGTTAAATGGCTTGAAAGGGCGTCTTTCGAGTGGTATTTTATCTCTTTTTCAGCCTCGTGAGACTAAAATTATGAAAAATGGCAACCCTAGAGTCACCTTTAAGTTCTTTTCAAACTCTCTAAACATGAAAAACCATCGAGTTTTCCTTCTCTGGACTAGCTAAACTACACATTGAAGGGCCCATATGGGGACAAACCCATTCTTCTTCCATGTCCTTAAACAAAGGAAGAGGAAATTACCGAAGGTGAGTTATATCGAGCATGTGTTACCCTCCTTGAGCTCATTAAATTAAAAATAGGTACTCATCTATCTGGGTGGGGGAAAATTTGAAGGAAGTGAGTTTTTTTAGAAACCTTTATGGAAGATTTTGTCGCCTTGAACATGGCACATGTTTGTGTCTCGTCTTACAGTTCAGTAATCTTCTTGTATCTGAGTCATACCAATTCCATGTGTCACCATACTTTTTCGTCCAGTTGAAGAGTGTTCTTATTGTCGTCACATTACATTTTGGTACTTATCGAGTCAATGTTGCCAAGTCAGGTGTCATTCCTCATCATGTTCAAGGAAAGTTTCACTTCAAACCATCCATTTGCATTATTACCAATTTCCATTTCCTATGCCAGTCCATACTCATTTGATTCACCATCAAACATCACTTTCCTATGTCAGTTTCATGTCGTTGATGGGGGATACATCAAGGCCCTCCTTCGACAAGTATTTTCTTGTCGACTTCAACACATCATCCAGAAATTAGACTTAGAAACCAGTTATTACATTGGGACCTGCATGCCTCAATAGAATGCCTGCTCACTTCCGACAGTGGGTTTACATCATTGACCTCTGATCGGATGATTTTAGGAATGTTTGACCTCAGCTCATTTATTCACATTCGCTGAAATGTACTAGGGTACCATGGGATTCATTGACATCATTAGTATTTTCCCTCGCACTTGTTAATGGTTTACCTCAATAACCGGTAATCAAGTGGTTTCTACCATGTTCGACATCAAAACATCTATTCACATGGCTAGATTCGTACAACATCGACATTGGAACGAAGACCCTGGGTTGAACATTCACTCTGTTAAATTGCTTTTCCCAGGCTACGAAGGAGATCATTTGAGCATGTTGATGTATAGACTGTCACATAGATCCACATTGTATTGGTATGTGGCTATGTTGTATCATCTCGTAGCTCCACTGTGTATTTTTTCGTGGCTACGATAATTTCGTGTCATGGAGGTATGGATACACATTGTATCTTTGGTGGCCATATCCTTAGTCAATATTTTTCATGGATCCGCATTGTATTGCTCGGTGGTCGTTCTTTGAGTCATCTCGTATTCCGAGCATAGGTATGCCTGGATCGGAGATGGAACATATATTAATATTGTTTGATGGTTGTTTGTATATTTTTCTAGGTTCTCCAACTCCACACCCTTGAATTAAATATTTATAAAGTGTTTCGGCCATCATTCTCTCTTCTGACCTCACACTTTTGGGGGCATTCTGTTACACATGAAATTTACCCTAAGTGTTGTAAGTGACATATAATTGTCTCATACACCTTGACACCATGGAATAACCTATGTCACAATCCCTAGTCAATGTGGAGGAAGGGATATATTACATGAAGGCCAAAATACCAAGTGCACATGAGTTATTATTAATATTCATGAAAAAAGAAATTAATTAAGTGTGAGAATCCACCTCACATTTGGTTTCTTATTTTTTAGGGAATATGGAGGATCTCATGGACGGTTGAAATATTTCCTAGAAATCCTTGAGAGATACTTCCTCCCTAAAATCCTTAATAATTATTTTCTCCCTAAATATCTTTCAGATCCCTTTTTAGTGGATCTCATGAGTGATCCTCTCCATGGTGGTTAAGCCTCCAAATCCTATATAATGAGGGATTTCCATGGAGAAGGATAGTGGAGATTTGAGTTATCAAACCTATGGTCTTGGGAGAAATATTTAGGATGTCAAACCTATGATTTTGGGAGCTTTTTGCAAGGGTTGTACGAGGAGGACTTGGGGAAGTTGATGCAACTGCATCTATAGTCTATAAGTATTTCTTTAAGAGTTCTCATTAATATATGCTTGGCCTATTTCCTTCTAACATATGTATCTTTACATATGTTTGTCTTATATATGGATTTGATTGGACTAATATTATAGAGTAGAGTATGATTTCTTTGTCTCGCTTTCCATTGCATTGCAGGTGTCAAACAATTCTAAGGAGCTCATAGATCAAGCTCAAGTTGGAGCAGCAAGGACAAATATCAGAATAAGGTGCATCACCCTTTCTTCCTTATCCTTCTCCTTCTGATTAGTTAGTTAGATTCAAAGGAATGTTAGTGTCCATTTTCACTTTTCTGTCTTGGTATAGGGGTATATAATCCATGAGGAGATCCACATGTCCATAGGGGGATTTTCCTACAACAAGTATCTCCATCATGGGGATGATATAGGTTTGGGATATAAAAATATTTTCACCAAGTGCATATATATTATCCCTAAGGTGTTGCTCCACTAATCATGAGCGTCTATAGCCCTGATGGAGTCATCACGCTGTCACATACCTTTCTTCATTCTTAGGGATAATACATATCCCTAAAAGAGATATCTTCGTGTCCCATAGTATAATCAAGATTTATTTCCCATTCCTTCCTATTTTATTTATTGTATGCTTATTATCCGGTGGATGGGGAAAGTGGTGGCCTTATTTTAGCCTGATAGGGGATGATTGTCAACTATTGATATTTACTTTGTATATTTTATACATCTGGCTAAATAAAGTTATCCCTTTTGGTGTTCATTGTTTAGACTTTGAAACTTCACCTTTCACACGAGCAGTTGTTTAGTGTGTGGATGGTTCCCTTGTTACATATGATCTATTCACCAACCAACATGCAAGAATAATTTTTGATTAACCACTTTTTTAAGTCATGGTCTGATTGTTGTCACAATATTCCAAAAATGTTTATGATTCATCTTCAAGAGGACCTTCCAGTTCATCTCATGAGATAGGAAAGAGATGCAAGCTAATTTGGTCACGTTTCGAGTGAAAAGGTGTTTCTTGTATGAGACAAATGGAGGTGATATATTTGTACGTCATCAAATATAATCAGGAGTCATAATACATATAGAAGTTAGAGAATGAATAGTATCCAAAGGAAATGATGACGAGGAATGAAATAGAGCAGTCATATTTAGAATTAGAAGATAAACTCACCCCAAAACCTACTACAATTGAAAAATGAAACTTTGGATAAATGATGATCAAAGATATGCATTCAGCAAAGAAAAGTTAATTGAGAAAGAAATCATGAATGTCAGTGTTTCCAACAGCTTTAAAATGTTTATGCATCCCAACACGACAAGAATGTTTTCACCCTCTTGAAAATACCAATCCTTGTAAAATCCTATGAGCATATCATTTTGTCTAGATGAGCTTCAATGTTAGCATTGGCTAAGAACTGCATCTCTCATTTGACTTTATGAAAACTATCAATTCATATGTGCATCCTTGTGCTTCATGAAGTAAGGATTGGAAATATATTTATTTGCTACATGTTGTTAGCACCGGAAGTCGCCCTTCATATTGCGGGAAAGGTAAGCCCGATACCCATCAGAGTTTTATGTCACGAGTAGGCTATAAAAAGTTCAAATGGGTGCAGTCTCAGGAAAATATCATCTCAACTCAGAAAACTGGATTGGTATGCATGAGCAGGTGAGGTCTTAGTCTAACTTTAGAAAGCAAGTTGTAGTAAGGGTGAGTAGGAGGAAGACTTCAGTGAGAAAATGTATAGGTCTGTCAATAACATCAGGTCTTTCAACAGCCAAGGAGGAACAATTTAAATGCAAGAACCTCTCAAATTCAAATCTCAAAGAACTGAAAGGAATTATAACAACACTATAATCAAACTTTCATCATAATGCAGTCACAATAATTCAAGTGAATCAGTCAATCATGAACTCTTTCAGCATCAGAGGGAAACAAGAGGGAGTAAGAAAGTTGACTGTACTTAAACAAGAAGTCTCAAATGCATATACATAACCATATAACCAGAGAGTTCATTAAAAATTTTACAATTTGGGAGCTTTGCTCTACCATCGAAACTAACAAAATGGAAAAAATTCCTACATATACTCAGAATAACTCGTTACTGCAGTCAAGGCCTGGAGTCGGCAAATTTCCCTGTCAGGTTGATTGTGCACGCCATCCTCTAGTAGACAGCACTTGTAGACATTTTTTAGACTGCCCATGTAGTCAGTGGCAGTCTGTCACCCTTTTTGTCTAAACCTATAATGTAAGACTACACATGCAGCTTCCTGTTGGATGCTAACTCGGACAGTCTGCCAGTACCTTAGAGCTTTCTATTTATGGTGGAAATGATGTTCAACCACCTCCACCTGCTTAAATAACTGTCTTTCTCGGGATCAAGAAGGCCTGAGTCAACTCTGTACCTGTAGAAATTGGCGGCCTCTGCATTTTTCCATCTGGATCTGAGTTGGATTCTTGTAGGGGAGGCTCGGTAGGCAGATGAAGGATGCTAACGGGGAGGCATTGATGGAATGATTAGCACAGGATTAGTAGGCTACGACACATTCCCAGCGGCCAGGTGGAAGGCACTGCTACAGAATGGTGACTAGAAAGGCACAAGGGCTGACAAGTGAGATATGGTGTATGTCGGGATAGGGTTGATGTGGCATGGGAAGGCAACAAGGAGGCAGAGGTAAGGCTGCGGTGGTAAGCGCAGTGGGGAAAACCTGCCTAGATGGAGGTGAGATGGAATACGAGGGGAGAACACATGGCAGGAGATGGTAGGTGGAAGTTAAGATGGATATGATGCGGAGGTGAGTGGGGGACAGGTGTGCTACAACGAAAGGATGAGGGGGAGCAGGAGATGTTGTAGGAGAAGGAGAGAGATGGAGTGGGAGATAGATGGAAGCAGGAGGATGGAGCGGTAAGCGAGAGTGGTAAGTGGTCTACTCAGAAGGGGGGGAGAGTGGTAGCGGTAAGTTTGGGGGTCGAGTTAATGAGGAAATGCGATAGTGGGGTCCATTTAAAACCACCAACTTCAGACCCGTTAATGGTAGAAACGTCATCCAGTGGGGGTCCCGCATTTAAAAACCACCAACTCTGAACCCCCCGTTAATGGTAGAACGTCATCGGGGGGGTCCGATATGGATCATGTTTTGTAGATCTGAGCATGTAGATCTCGTCCACCCAGATCCACGCGTCGATTAGAGTGGCATGCCTGTGCACACAAAACTTAGTATAAGTGGGTTTTTAGCCCATTTCTTGCCTCTTTTTACCAAAATGCCAACTTCTTAGGGAAACACCTCCCTTTACAAATAAATGTGATAACATTAGGCTCCATGGGGAATGGCTTGCTCCCTGTGATATGCCAAGGAATCTTCTGTAGTTTCAGTGCCTTACTGTTGGGTTATGGAGTTACCTACAAAACTGAAGACAAAAGAAAAACAATATTCACAAAAACATGGGAGCCATTCATGGCTCTGGTAAAGAACTTCTTCAGCAAATGCCCATTTACAGGGCCACCAAAAACTTCAAAACCCTCTAGATTCTTTAGTCTGTAAGTATTATTTGGAAATACCTCAGAAACTTTGAAGGCCCAATCTAGAGGGATTCAAATTTCCCATGTTTTCCCCTGTCTTGTCTAGGTACATCCCATTTAAGTACCAGATCTCCCAGTTGGAAATCCTCCTTTCTGCTCTTCCTGTCGAAGGCCTGCTTGATCTTCTGCTGACGGTCATGCACTATGCCCATCACCTGCTCTCTAGTCTTTTGGATTTCTACTAGTTGATGAATTCTTGTGATCATATCATCATGCTCTCCTTGATAATCCTAAAATAACCTCGCTACAGGAAGGGCAAGTTGAGAAGGAAAAACTACTTCAATCCCATATACAAGTTGGAAAGGAGAGATGCCCAGGGACCTCTTTGTTGTCACTCGATCAGCCCACGGAGAAAATTTGAGCTTTGAATCCCAGGCCTTCTTATTTTCCTATAGAAGTCTTTTGATAATATTTATAAGGATCTTGTTAGTGGACTCTGCCAATTCATTTCCTTGGGGGTAGTAGGGGGTAGAGTGGATTAATTAAATTATAAACTACTCAGAAAACTTGACCAATGGTTCGGCCTTGAAGGATGCGGTGTTATCAGTGATGATTTTTTTTGGACAACCAAGCCTTGCCATGATATCTTCAAGAAAACCAATGATGACTCTATGAGAAGCACTCCTTGTGGGGATATATTCTATCCACTTGGTGAAATAATCTGATGGAGTTAGGATCCATCTGTGTTGACCACTTGAAGGAGGATGAATTTCTCCGATAAAATCCAGAACCCATTGTTGGAAGGGACCTGAAGCTAGTACAGGCTTCAATGGCAGAGACTTGAGCTACTGTTTTCCAGAGAATTTCTGACATTTGATACAAGCCATGACTTTCGCACAAACATCATTGAACAAGGTAGGCCAGTAGTACCCAACCCTGAGTATTTTGTAGGATGTGTTTTTCCAGAAATGATGCCCCCCACATAGGCTGTCATGGAACTCAAATATAATCTTTTGGGCCTCCCGTAGGTCCAGACATCTTAAGAGCACTCCTAGGGGATCCTTCCAATACAGAACCTGAACAATAAGGCAATATCTAATTTCTTTGAGCTTTAAATATCTTGCCTTATTCTTTCCCATACCGTTAGGGGGGCTTAACTCCTGCAGGAAATATATAATATATTTATACCAGGCGCATTATGCTAATGGAGGGTTGTCCTGAGAAATTTTGTCAGACAACTCAGAATGTTGATTTCCTAAACAGGAGTTGATAAAGTTAACCCCCGGAGATTTACAATTAGATTCATCCAATATCTTGGCCAAACCTTGGCCTTTAATCAATTTGGTGGGTTTTATTTCCAGATAAAATTCGAGGATTTTGGAAATCCACTTGCTCCTTTTCCCATCTATGTCAGGCTGAATGAGAATGTCCTTCACAGAAGCTGAACGGACATACGCAATGACCATTGAATGCATAGCATAGACTCTGAAAGCCTTGAGAGATTTCACCAAGGCATAGGGATGCTTCTCCATGATGTCATATCTGATCTCTTCATCTCTCATTGCTCTGCTGAAAAAGGAAATAGCCTTCTCCAACCCTTCATGATTCTTCTGCAGTAAAACAGTTGCCACTGTATCGAATGAAGAAAAGGAAAAAATCATAAAATCTTTGGAATAATCAGGGTTGATTAGCACAGGTGCTTCAGTCAATTCTTTTTTTATTTGAATGAAGGATTCTCTGGGCTCAGCATTCCATTTTACTTTGTTTCCCTTCCTAAGCATGGTTGTGATATGCTTCACCAATTTGGCAAAATTGGAAACAAATCTTCTCAAAAAATTAACTTTCCCCAAGAAAGACTGGACCTCTTTCTTGGATCTCAGGAGTGACAAGGTTTGGATTGCTTCCAACCTACTAGGATCAATTCTTACTTCCTCAGCATATACTATATGCCCCAATAATTTTCCCTCCTTCATGGAAAACAACGATTTCTTGGGATTTAAGGAGAGACCAAACCTTCTACATTTTAGGAAGACTTTTCTCAGATGAAAGAAATGTTCTTCATAATATTTGGAGAATATTGTTATCTCATTCATATAGATGACCACAAATTTATCCTTTTCTCCAATGAAGGAAATGTCCATGGCTCGTTGGAAGGTTGCTCCTGCATTCATCAACCCAAAGGGAATTTTTGCATACATGAATGTGCCCCAAGGAGTGGTGAAGGTTGTCTTTTCTCTGTCTTCAGGCAGGACAGAGATCTGATTGTAGCCAGAAAATCCATCAATCATGGAAATCCTAGATGCGCCAGTTACCCTTTGTAATATGTGTTCCATTTTCGGCAAGGGCTAATTATCTTTCTTTGAGCTCTTGTTCAGGTTCCTGAAATCGACGCAAAGTCTGATCTCCCCACTTTTATTTCTCACCTCGACCAGGTTGGCTACCCATTCATAATATCTCAAAGGGACAATAATTTGGGCATCCAACAGCTTCTTTACCTCCTTCTCCATAATAGGCAACAACATAGGATTTATTTGCCTTAATTTTTGCTTAAACAGTTGGCCTCCTCCTTCAGTGGGATCTTATGCTCAATAATACTAGCGTCATACATCCTTAGGTATTCATAAGTCCAGGAAAACACATCAGCGAATTCTTTTAATAAACCAACATACTCGACCCTCTACTCCCTTGACAGGTTGCTTGACACCTTAAAAAAATTTGGATCCTCCTCTGTACCAATGTTGCACTCAACTACATCAATATTCTCCGTTGGGCCTTTAAGCTTTATTGCCACATTGTTCCCATCGAACAATCTTTCTAGAGGAATGAGTCCCTTTGGAATGTGGTTGCTAGGCAATTGAAAAATATGGTGATTAGCAATTTTATTCAAAACTACTTCAGGGGGAGGGTCACCCTCGGAATCATAATCCTGGTCAATGTGTAATGCAGAGAACTCATCGACCAACTCGAGAAATATTCTGATTTCAAGATCATCCTCGAACACCTTCCAATGCCTGATATTATCAGGTACGGAGGGCCTATATTTAATCTCAACATCATACCTGAGCTTCGGTGGTAGTGAGATCCTGAACTAGCTTGCTAAGATAACCAGAGAATCGGCCATGACATTTTCTTCTCTGGGAACAAATGAAAGGTTCAAATCCAAGAAAACGTTGTCAATAAGGTCCCACACTTCATTTCTGTAACTTATGAGTCGAGGGTTCTTAGCCTGATAATCCTTTTTGATCTACTAGACAATCAACTCAGCATCCACGAACACTGTTATCTCTTTGATTCCCATGTCCTTTGCGAACCTCAAAATTAAAACAAGAGATTCATATTCTGCCACATTATTGGTAGTTTCAAACTCTAATTTGTATGACAGGGATATGGTTTCATGACAAGGTGACACAAAAACCACTCCAACACTAGCACCTTCCCTAGAAGAGGCTCTATCGAAAAACATTTTCCACATAGAGGTAATTGGAGGAAAATCTTCACTGAGAGTATTGGACTTTCTGATCTCAAGAGGGGGTTCTGGGGCATCGGTGAGTTGCAATAAGTTGGATCCTAAATCAGTATCCAGGGAAAATATGGGATGATTGGTGGGGTATGCTTCATCACTAATAATGTAGGCCAATTAAGCTTCTCTGTACAGTCTCCTATGCTCCCCTCTGAACACGAGAATGGTAGCATATGTGAGGTCCATCTGCAAGGTTCCCCCAATTCTTTTTATCCAATATCTAGACAACAGCATGCCGAACTTGGGAGGAACATCATCCACCACAATATCCATGACCACACTTTTCATGAGTAGTTGGAACAACTTCACCACTATATCCTTGATGACCCCAAGACATTTCACCCTCCTTGAATCAAAAGAATATAAATCATGATAAGATTTTGTGATTTCTAATCCAAGTTCTTCCATGACAGTCTTGGGCATGATATTATGAGATGCCCTAGAATCCATCAAATATTTATGCAACACCTTATCGTGTATGTTTAGGGATGTGTAAAAAGGAGGGGATGAATCATCTCTGTCTTCTACCATAGTACCTAAAATGAATACGGGCTTTTCATCTTGGATATTTACTGAGTCTCTGGAATGACAGGGTGGCTCAGGCTGCAACAGCTTAGAGAGGGACCTTTTGAAGTCTTCATTCTTAAATAGTTCTAAAAGCGGGATAGGGATTCTAATCTTCTAAATTTCAAGATCAAATTTAAAGGAGGAAGGGGGCTTCAGAATTTCTCTCACCTCTGGGACAGGGTCTTTGTCTATTGGTGGGGAATTCTAAGCTTTCTTTTTTTTGCTAGTGTTTGTTGCGTCTTTAGCAGGCTTCTCCACTCTAGGAGATGGATCAGGGATGTCAGACTTCCCTTCTTTCTTCTTAGACCTGAGGTTGTATTTAATTGGGTTATTATTGTCTTTTTCTCCTTTACTCATCTCATTTATTTGATTGTTCATGAAGGATTCCTCGTATGTGGATTGAGTTAGATGAGGAAATGGGGAGGTGTCTCCAACACAATGGATTACAAGATCAAGCTCAAGCTCTTCTTCCTTCCTCTCCTCCTCAGTAACAAGGTTTTTTTGGAGAGGGGTTTGAATTTTCTATTCATTTCTATCTCTGTCCCTTTGTTCCCTTGGCATGATCTAAGAAGCATTGTTATTCAACCTCCTGAAGTTGCCTCTATTATCAATATTTTTATGATTTTTGTATGTCTTCTTCCCTTCTAATTCCAACCTTTCCATCCTGGATGAAAGTGAATTTAATAACTTGGTTACTTCATCCATTTGAGGGGGAGGGGGGGAGCAGAGGAACTAGAGGTTGAGGCTTCAGATATTCCCCTTCCTCTGTCTCTATCAATCTTATTCCTGAATCGGTCAACTGCCAATATGTTAAACTCTACTTCCAGGGTTGCATCTTGCGTGTGAGACAAGGAATTATGTCTTCTCTCTCTTAACAGGAGGCAGAAGTCAGGGTCAAAATCACTGGCATAGGTAATTTTGGCAGAGGCCTCTATAGGCTTTATCTAAGCAGGGATTTTATTGTACATCTTATTGAATATTTTGGAGAAGTCAGAGACAGACTCTCCCTCTTTTCTCTTTAGGGACCTAAACTCAGTGATATAATACATTAAGTCTTTTTTGTCCCCCCATTGTCTCAAGAATATGTCATCTAAGGCCTCAATCCCATCAATGGATCCAGAGGTCAGGGATCTGAACCACTTCCTGGCTTCTCCATCAAGATTGTGGACAAAAATACTCATACATATGTCTTCGACTACTATGACATAGTTATCAGCATAACTATAGAAGGTTGCAAGGTGCTCCTCTGCAGTGATGTCTCCCTCCCTAATGAACTTAGGTAGTTTCTTAAGATATCCACCGGATGGAAGGGCGTGTTGGCAAATATTGACCAAAGCAACGAATGTGTGTTGATGGTTGTTGTCATTGATGGAAACAGCGGAGATGGCAGGATAAGAAGGACACGCGTCAGACATCCGGAGGAGAGTCGGAGGTCAACTCATCGGAAAATCGGAGTTTCCGTGGACATGGAACTCTTGTATATTGGAATCGTGATCCGCGATCTCCGATAGGCGATTTGGACCGTCCATTCGTGTGGACACGTGGCAGCTTGGAGGCTCCATCGGAGTTTCGGGGATCGGGGTTTCAACATGCAAAGAAAACAAAGCAACGAAAATCCCGATTTCGCGATATGCGAAATCCCAACTGACAGGTGGCACAACCAGGTGATGACAGGTGGCACAATCAGATGATGACACGTGGAACAACCAAGTAATGACAAGTGGCAGGAAGATTCAACAGTT
>SNQJ01S0040766.1:131070-145214 GCA_010110895.2 Picea sitchensis
AGCAATCTGCCAGTAGAAACTGGTGCTATCTTCAGGGGGTTGAAGCTCCCTTCCAGGAAAGGCTGGTAAACGAGAGAAGGTTGTAGCCTTCTGCAGGTAGAAGCCTGCGTACTAGTATGATTCTGCACTAGTACATTGTTGTATAATGTTTTCCTAATAATAATCATTGAAGACAGAGACAACAGCAGCGGGGGTTTTCTCCCAATTTGGGTTTCCACCTTAAATCCTGGTGTTCATATGTGTTAGTCTATTTGGTTGAAATACTGTTTAAAAACATCTGGATGAATTACTGTTTTCATAAGAATATACAACAGCTCTCTATAAAATAGAATAAGATTTTTCAATGAAAGAAAAGTTAAAAATCTATTGATAGCTCGAAATACTGATTCACCCCCCCTCTCAGTATTTTTCAACAGGGCGTTGAGAGGTTGAGGTAAAATGAGAGGGGCATATCTCGCAGCTACTATAGAATCCATTCTATTTCTAGGAGGGTTAGATCCTACCATAGGGATGATAGGTGGAGGATAATTATGAGGGGATGGAGTTCGAGCAGGAGAAACTAGAAATGAGCCTCCTGGAGGAAAAGGGAACAACAGAGGATTTCGAGAAAAGGATATAGGGCTAAAGGGAATAGAGGTTTCTCTTTCTGTAGTAGCAACAGTGATAGGAGGAGGGGTGGTAAAACCTGGAGTGGGAAAATATTTCGAGGTCTGGGGTCTATACCAAGGCACTACCTCAGGGGAAATAGGAGTGACAAGCATTTCTCCCTCCAATCCAAAACCAGGAGAAGAAAAATCAACAGGAACACTCCCAAAATTTAAAGTTCGGGAAACTCCAACAGAAGGTATAGCAGTAGAATGAGATACAGAAATTGGAGTTCTTACAATAGGATAATGAAAATCATCAGAAATATTGGGTTCAATAGTAGAAGTAATTTCTCGAAAGGTCTTTCCCTTTCTGATAATTTTCTCTGGGTCAACTTCAGGTGTTGCTAGAGGCACCTGTGGGGTAGACCTCGTGTGTCTACCTCTAGAAGCCACAGCTAAAAAAATGGAGTCTCCAGTGGATATGCGTCAATGGGGTCACCACAGTGGAGTCGCCAAGTGCATAGTTGCAATATTTGATGCACTAAGTTCTGATGCACCTTCAGAACCAGTAAGCTTTGTCGTTTGATCCCAGGGAAAATTTTCAATTTCGTCTACGGGAACAGCGCCAGAAATGTTAGCACCGGAATTAACCCTTCAAATTGCGAGAAAGGTAAGCCCGATACCCATCAAATTTGTATGTCACCTGTAGGTTATAAAAAGGTCAAAAGGGCGCAGTCTCAGGAAAATATCGTCTCAACTCAGAAAACTGGACTGGTATGCATGAGCAGGTGAGGTCTTAGTCTAACTTCAGACAGTAAGTTGTAGTAAGGGTGAGTAGGAGGAAGACTTCGGTGAGAAAATGTATAGGTCTGTCGAGAACATCAAGTCTTTCATCAACCCAAGGAGGAACAATTTAAATGCAAGAACTTCTTGAATTAAAATTTCAAAGAACTGAAAGGAATTATAACAACACTATAATCAAACTTTCATCATAATGCAGTCACAATAATTCAAGTGAATCAGTCAATCATGAACTCTTTCATCATCAAAGGGAAACAAGAGGGAGTAAGAAAGTTAACTTTCCTTAAACAAGAAGTCTCAAATGCATATACATAACAAGATAACCAGAGAGTTCATTAAAACTTTTACAATTAGGGAGCTTTGATCTACCATCGACACTAATAAAATGGAAAAAATGCTTACATATACTCAGAATAACTTGTTACTGCAGTTAAGGCCTGGAGTCGGTGAATGTCCCTGTCAGGTTGACTGTGCACGCAATCCTCTAGTAGACTGCACTTGCATACATTGGTGAGACTTCCCATGCAGTCGGTGGCAGACTGTCACCCTTTTCGTCTGAACCTGTATTGTCAGACTGCGCATGCAACTTCCTGTTGGAAGCTAACTCGGAAATTCTGTCAGTACCTTTGAGTTTTCTATTTATGGTGGAAACGATGTTCAACCACCTCCACCTACTTTAATAACTGCTTCTCGAGATCGGGAAGGCCTGAGTCGACTATGTACTTGTAGACTTTGGCAGCCTCTGCATTCTACCATCTGGACCTGAGTTGGATGCTTGCAGGGGAGACTTGGAAGGTAGACGAAGGATGCTGACAAGGGGGCATTGATTGGATGATTGGTGCAAGATCAGTAGGCTACGGCACATGCTCGGTGGCCAGGTGGAAGGCATTGATGCAAAATGGTGACTGGAAAGGCACAAGGGTCGACAAGTGAGAGATAACATATGACGAGGCAGGGGTGATGTGGCATGAGAAGGCAACAAGGAGGCAGAGGGAAGGCTACGGTGGTAAGTGCAATGGGAACAACCTGCCTATATGGAGGTGAGATGGAGTACGAGGGGAGAAAAAATGGAAAGGGATGGTAGGCGGAAGTGAAGAGGGATATGATGTAGAGGTGAGTGGGGGACAGGTGTGATGCAACAAAAGGATGAGGGGGAGCGGGAGATTTGATAGGTGGAGGAGAGACATGGAGTGGGAGATAGATGGTAGCGGGAGGATGGAGCGGTAAGAAAGAGTGTTAAGTGTTCTACTCGGAGGGGGGGGTAGTGGTAAGCGATAAAGTTCGGGGGGGTCTGAGTTAACGAGGAGGTGCCACGACAGTGGGAGGCCCACATTAAAAAAACACCAACTCGAACCCCCCCCCCCGTTAACGGTAGAATGTTGGGGAGGTCCGATATGGATCTTGCGTCGTAGATCTGAGCACGCAGATCTCGGTTGCCCAGATCCACGTGCTAATTAGCGTGACATGCCTATGCACACAAAACGTAGGATCATTGGGTTTTTAGCCCATTTATTGCCTCTTTTTACCAAAATTCCAACTTCTTAGGGAAACACCTCCCTTTACAAATAAATGTGATAACACTTGTCATTCATCAAATTACTTTCCTTTATCCTACGATATCCCAGGGTTTTAAAATATGTTCTCATACTCTGAATTTATCCAAGTTTTGAAAGTCATTCTACATCATAACATGATCATCTCATCTCACTGCCATTCCTTATCAATCATATGATACCAAATGGGAACATGTACCTTTGTGGACAAACCATTCAATCCATGAGATTGATTTCATCACAAAATTCTTAGACTTGAAGGGATTAATAAAATCATGAGTAGAAAATAAAAGAAAAAAGAATTCCAAACACAAGTTCATGAATAAATTCCCCAAGTGACGTGTCCCATGATCATGTCTAATTTTCTAAAACCATTTTTTTTCCTTTACCGTTTCCTTCTCTTCAAATGAGCAAAACCTTCAATGGGAGAGATATCCACATAGGAGAAAAACAAATATCACCAATTAAAATAAGTAACCAATTATGTGAACTCCTTTATTATCCATTTTTAATCATAAGCCTTTAACTAATTAGAAAATGTGACTAAAATAAATGTTGACTAAGATAATTTCCTCTTGGAAAAATACGTTTGCAAAGATCTCATAACATAAGCCAGAACTAGAGTCTGTTTCCTAGTTGGCATGGGACACTAAACCAAAAATATAATTCTTTGAATAAGTGAGGAACCATACATGTTGGGATGCATTGAATCAAATCCTGAATCTTACCAATTTTCTATTTCCAAGATATCAATAGAAATGTGGAGTTAACTAGCTCGAATATTCATCTATTGAGTGGAAGTTCCCTTTCGGGTAGCAAATGAGTATGGTTGTGACGAACTCTAGTTCTTCCCTGAAGTAGTGCATTTTGAAAACCATTTATGTTGATCAATATCTTAGAGGTTATAGATCATTGTTCTTGAATCATAATGTGTTTTCCTGGCTGAAAATATTCATCAAATAGTTGGTGTTAGCACTCCAATTTTTATCTCCTTGAAACTAGGTTGTATATCATGTATGGTGGGATTCAAACAAGTTAAATATTTGAAATTGGGGTAAGTATCCACATCACACATGTAAATGGAAATTAAATAGAAATATTGGTTGCAACACTTTTCCTCTCAGTATTCTCTTCAGTATGAGATTGCAAACCAACAGGTGATACTTATGCAAGAGAGTGTGCAGTTTATTATATGATTTTTTCTTTGTGTACTTGGATGAGTTTCGAAATATTATTCTTGATGAGTCTTCCCAACATGACTCCCAAAAATTTGTGGACCAGTTCCTTGAATAACTTTGTTAATAGTTTCAGGACTTAGCTCAAATATCTTTTTTGAGAAGTTGTGTAACCATATTTTAGCTCATGGGTTTTTGCTTCAAGAAACAAGAGAATGGACCCATGATACCAGAACATCGACCAGTTGGTACAAAATATTTTTCAAGAAACATATCTATTGAAATATTGATTAATAAGGCTTGCACAACCATTGTGGATTACTAATAGCACGTCCATGGACTTGATACGATTCCTTTCCAAGTAACTTAGTGACATCTCTCCATTGCAACCATCGAAATAAATTCACTCCAATCAGTGGAAATTATTTTTCAAAAAGGATTCCTCCAACCAGGCTTCCATCCCCGTAAGCTGCAAATTATTCTACAACAGAGACTCTTTTATCATCTTAGGATCATAATATTCTGGTTTACTATTTTCCAACTATCAATGTTAAAGTAAATTCCACTGAAGAAAATGAATCTTCTAGTTGAACTTCTCAAAAAATCATGCACATGGTTTCCTCATGAAGATGAACGAAAACCAAAGTTAAGCCAAGATTTATGTTAAACCAAAAAATAAAAGGCAACGAATGAAGATAAGAAGGCTCTCATGCAAAAAGAAACCAATATTGAAATAAGTTTCTGTGAGCTGCAACATAACTAATAACAGTTAGTGGCCTTTATTCGAGAAACCAAGATAAGAAAAATCTATGCTACACAAGCATACATGGAAGAAAACATCTAAACAATCCAAGCATAAAGAAAGTAAAATAACTATGTTACTCCTATTCCTAATATATCCTACCCTAGATGAAAAAGGACTATTTGAAAGCATAGTGCCAATGTATCCATTCAAGCAACTCCAAAACTGCAACCACGTGTTCATCAAAAGTCAATAGCAAAAATTGGAGTAGTGAGAGATCAAAAATAGTAATAATTGAATCAAGAAAATTACTATCCACTATGTGAAAGTTTGCAATGTTATTATTCATGAGAAATGTATACATGTAGGATCCCTCCAACCAAGATTTAATTCCATCATAAATTTACAATACTCACCATAGGACTATTGGAAGTGTTATCACAGGATTTGTACTTTTGCAAAGCCCATCACAAGACCCCCAAATCGTGTGTAACTATGGAATAATATACCACTGTCACCTAAGTAGAGACTTCCCTCATTTTAGTGATGGAAGAGGTCCACCACAAGAGAGGCTTACATGGTGACCTCAAGGGATCAAATAGGAAGTTTAGTATCCAAGCCTACCTCCCCCTATCTTGATCACCAAATGGTTGGTCTAGGTCAAGGAAAAGAAGAGGTTTGAATATGATTTAATACCTATCCAAAAAAATAAGACTTTGCAACATATATATAACAATTCCCAAGTCAAAGTATGCAATAAATACCTCTTTTAGATACCATATATGTTAGATTTCTATTGTTATTGCAAATTGCAACAGTAAACCAATCTTATAATAACAATAAATAATCTGAAATAGTAGAAATCAATAATGCCCATAAATACCACAATTGTTCATGAAATGTAACCATACATCCAATAGAACATTATCCAATTGTTGAAGGTATATTATGAGTGATTTAAGCCACCAATAGTTTAGTGTATGCAAAAAATTAAAGTGATTTAAGTGGTTGTATCAAACCTTTTATAACAACAAGAAGTTATTTAGTGAGTTTGAAAAAGTTAGCATTAGTATAGTTAGTAGAAAGCTTGAGATTTTTGAGAGAGTGAATTCATCAATCAATTCACCATGAGAATGCTTTAATACTAGTGCTTTTAGGGGTTGTAGAGTCTTTTCAAATGAAACTAAGCTTGAATTTTGGCCTACTCGAAACCAAGAGGTAGGATTCAAACCTAAGGTTCAAGCACATTTTGGCCTTAGGCTTTGAATCTTGAGGAGAATGACTTCTAGGGTGCAAGCACAAAAGGGCCCTGGAATTTTTTCCTCCGTTCTTGTAGCTTCAACTAGGTCAAATATCAAAAGGCTAAGGATAAAATCCTAAAGTGCTATCACTTTAGGGATTCAAGTTTCTAACCCTAGAAAGGAAAATTCACAAATTCTAGATAGATATCACCTTGTGAGAGGAAGAGGAACTTATGTTCCTTTCCTAGGGTTTTAATAACAAGACTTCTTGCAACAAAATATCAATTTCAGCCTAAACATTAATAGCATAAACAATAATTGTAGAATTTCACTTACTTCATCCAAGAAACCAAGATATTTCACCCTAATTGCAGAGATTTCCACCAAAAATCAGCAAAAAACATCCATAAGAGACCTTCCAAGCATAGCGCATGAGAGAGAAGAGATAATTACCCATATAGGGAGAAAATTTCAAAAGTGTAGTCTCACAAAGGTGAGAAGTGATGATAAAAAATGAGAGTGAGGTTTAGAATTTTTATATGAGGCTAACCTCACATATTTGTCCACATAATTTGTCAACAACAAAATACAAGTGACCCCTAATTTGACCTTTAAAAATTCTAAAAGTGCAAAAATAAATCATAATAACCCACATGTGTGAGACATCAAGGCTAGGTAAGGTAACGTCATGCCTCCAAAGGCTAAGGTACGACCTTTAAATTCCTTGTGGCATCCTCCAAGGTGAATTATATGTTAAGTGAGGTGTCTCCTCACCCAAGGTCATGCCAAATAATCTTAGGTATCCATCCATCCATCAAACCCTATAAAGTTTTGTCATCACCATAATAGGGAAAGCATCCAATATCCAAGGCCAACATCTAGGCTCTAGAGAGTTGCATGTCATATCTACACTATCTCTGACTATCTATTACTGAAACATCCCTGATCCTAGTGAAAAATAATTCCTAGGGTAGTCTACCTATCTTGTGGGGCTTCCAACTCATTTGTGTTCCACAATGACTAGGTCTTCTCAAACCAAGCTTGTCGGTCTATCGTTCAGGGTTATGAGAATGTGAGAGCCACTATCTGAGGTTTGTGATTCATTCGATGACCCACTTCTCTCCATCACATGTGCCCATGTCCAACAATAAAGGAATGACATATTGGGTACAATCCCAAGACGTCCCTCAAGAACCATGTCAGAGCAATCCAAAACAAATCAAAGCTTGAAACATGGTTAGCCAAAGTTCATAAGAAACATTAGTCCTTAAAACATGAAAATTAATATGCAACTGAAGATATAATCCATGTAATATAATTCACCTCAATACCCCCTTTAAGCATCACACCATACCAAGACCCCATGTGAGTTATTAGGTTTAAGTATGGGAGGGTCTTCATCCAACCATATTAGGTGTGCCACCTACACAGGAAATAAAATAACCCAAGTAGAGGGATAGGTCCCAAGAGTGGAAATGGAAAGTAAAATACCTTCAATATTAATTTTGATAGTGATATCGTTTTAGGGCTTACCTAATGGCTAATGGTGTCATTGAATCCATTTATATAATCACCTTTGTGGAGGGTATTCTTGTTGTTGATTTACCCCATATTTACGTGTTATTTTGTCCAATTCCCCTTTTTCCTTTTTTATTTCTTCATTTTTATAAGTTTTTATTTATTATATATTTTCAAGTCCCCTTTGTAAGGTTTTAGGCCATTAACATTGCATTTTTTGGATCAAGGTGAGCAATGAAAGAGTAGAGCTCAAGTTTGGTCTCGATTTTGTTGGATTTTCTTATTATTTTCATAACATCTACGAAACAACATCTAGGTCTTTAACCCCTCTTCTCATGAGAGAATGGACCATGACCCATTGTCAAATTTTAGCACACTATGAGAGGATCCAAGATGGAAATTTTTAAGTATGGAGGGGAACAGAACGTTACCCTTGAGAGGCCCCCCAGTAGTACCTGTTTTCTCTAGGCAGTGACAACATGAGACTAGGGAATAGAAGTTTACCACCAAGGTGAAACAAGGCATATGACACAATTTCCCAAACCGATGATCCATTATCCAACTTCAACCAAATATCCTCATTCACATGCCAAAAAAATTAAGAACAACACTTTGCATAAAAGAAGGACTAACATACCTCATGGTGACAATAGTTTATCATCTCCCATACTATGGGTTGCTTGAATGTGACGAGATTTGGTTGAACTGTAGTTGTAAAGGTGAATGAGGCGGGATGTTGGTATGCCATTTTTTGACATGTTGATCATCATCGTGGTCAGGATCATGTTCTCCATTGCAGGCCATGAGACATGATCTCCTCTAGTTACCCCTAGTCATGGGGGGGTAATAGGAAGGAAATCAAAAATAAGTGGCATATCTGATGAGACCCATAAATGAATTTGTATGACATGTATCTTGTGGGGAAGTCTTAGTATGGGTAGTTTCACTCATTATAAAGGTCAAATCAAGGTAATGATAACCTGACATAACCATCGGTCGACACCAAAGTACCTCATTATCTAGGAAAGTATCCTTGGGCCCACATTTTACATAACCCACATGTTGAGAGGAGAAATGATATATTTTAGTTTGAGGGAAATGTTGAGAAAAATATGACTCCAAGACTTCTCCTATAACATCAACAAAATCATGTGAAGAGTGATGGAGTGTTGATATATAATCCAAGGATGAGTGATGCATATTCCCTTGAAGATTGATTGATTTTGGAGAATATTTAGGTGGTATTTGACTGATTCTGTACCATATTTAGGTGGTAGTTGACTGATTCTGGAGCATATTTAGGTGGTAGTTGACTGATTCTGGAGCATATTTAGGTGGTAGTGTTTCTTGGATCAACTCAATGTTTCCTATTTCTTGCATGGTGATGGGTTGTACATTTGATTTGATTTCCGCATGGGGATATGAAAACTCGGTGTGTTTTGCATACCTTGTATCTTGTTTCATTAAGATATGTTCATTGAGATCAAAAATTTAGATTGCAAAGGATCAATGAATGATACATTAGTGTTCACATTCAATTCTAAAAAAGAAAAATAGTCATCAAAAATAGGGTTATCATGATTAAATTGAGACTCAACATGTTCCATAAATTTACATTGCAAAGGGCTTTCAACATTATGCATCTTGGATGGATTGTCATTAAAAATGAGTCTTTGATCAATCAAAGTCGGTAAATATTCTTGTTTTGGTTTATCATTTAGTGTTTAATTGTAAGAAAAGTGTGAATATTCTACCGAATGATAGATTGGTCAATACTTATGTGAGATATGATTATCAAATAGGTCTATATAAAGAAAAAATATATCTGCAGATTCTAAAAATGATGGGATTTCCTCAATGAGAGATTCATCACAGACCAATGTATATTCATGATTCTCTAAAGGGGATACACTATATTGTTCCCACTCCAGTTCTAAGGGGTTTAAAATTTCTAATGAATATTCCCCCATAGTCTTGATAGAGTGTTGATTAGAGATTATGTACACCCCATCTTTCATCGCTAGATCATGAAGGATATGGTTGTTACTTTTCCCAATTCTAAATTATCATTCAAATCAAAAACAACTTGGTGAATTAATTCTTCATTAAATATATATTCGACATCATCTATTGAATCATTCTCCTCAAATTGTTCTTTGAAATCATAGTATCAGATGTCTGAGGATAGGATTGAATGATCTGTAGGTTTGAAAGTATTTCTTTGGGATAAGAGGTGACTAAATATTCTTCGTGAATATATGAATCTTTTGAATGGGGGATAATTTTATTATTCATATTATACCCTTTAGAAATAGAGATGAGATATAAAAACCAATAAAATATTTCTCGGTCTGAGGGTTTGTCACTTTCAGGAAATTTACAATAAATTTGCATGACTCTTTGAAATAAATCATCCAAAAATTCATTTTCAAGCCTACATATTCCTTCAAGTTCATTAAAGAGTTCATCATAAACATAATATACATGAGCAGTGATAAATAATTCCATGAATTGTTTCCTGTTATGTATAGATTCCACTGGTAATATCCTAAACTAGGATTTAATATGTCCTTCAAAGGTGAGGACAAATAATCAACAAATTTCATTGTCCCAAACAATATTAAGGTTTTTTTGAGTGATTTTAAACTAATTGATATGTGTGAATGAAGAGACATTCCCTTCACCATTGAATTTTAAGTTTGACAAGAGATAAATTATCTTGATTGAGATTCCTCTAGTGGATCTTGGAAGACTCAAAGAGTTATCCCATATAGAGATATGGAGTGGAGCCATGGGTTGGTTAAAAAAATTTAATGAAATGAATCCACATGGGAAGTCATGTCATCTAGCACTCCTTCTAACGCAAATTATTTTGATGCAGGAAATATTCCCTTTATCAGCAAGGGTAACCCCCAATAAGAAGTCCCAATTAGAGCTCTCACCATTTGGAATAGTGAATCCATCTGGATTCTAGCCCTGCAACCATTCTTGGTTTGGGGCTTACCGATTGTGGCCTAGTGCAATGATGAAGGTTTTTAATCTAAAGAATAGAATGGAACTAATTTAATATGCATGCATCCAGATGGAAAACCTAACCAAAAAGAAAACATCGAACCATATGTTCTCTTGTCAATGGCCTAGGAAATAGTTCACACATAACAGAAATGAGAATATGAATAAATCATGGAAAACACATAATAGTCTCACATTTAAATAATCATTTACAGTTCTATGCCCATAAATTCAAACAAATATCCCCTGAAGAAAAGAAACAAGAATGTAGAAAACACACATAAGAATAGCCTACAATACAAAGTACATTCTTACACAACCCAAGTTTTAAGAAAAACACAGTAGAATAGTCTACACACATGAAACACGAGAATCATAGTTCTTTAGAAAATAGCTTGGCCAAATAGGATTCTCCTAATTAAAATTTTTAGTAATAGTACATGAAATCTCCAAAAGACAAAATCCCTCTCTTGATACAATCCCCCTATTTATTCAAATTCATCTTGAGTGTTGGTGTTCCTCCTTCCCCCCATGACCTTTCATTTACAAACTTTTTTCCTTATCCTCTTTGGAATGATGAGGGAATTATGAAAACCAATAATGGGGGAAGCATTGATTATGGGGGAAAATTCCTTAACATTAAAATTAGTATGGGAGAATATAATTTATCAAGCCCAATGTATGTCATTCCTATTGGAGGAGTAGATGTTGTTTTGGGGATTCAATGGTTGAGAACAACTTCTAAAAATTATAATGAAATATTAATGATATTTGAATTGGAATGCATTCAATATGAACTCAAAGGGTTAAAATATACACCCTCTCATGTCATCATCTCTCATAGAATGAAAAAGCTCCAAAAAAAAAGGTATTAGTGGAGTTATGGTTAAACTTTATTCTCTAGAAGTGAAGCAAGAAGATGAAAATATTCCAAAGGAATTAAAAGGTACCTTGGAAAAGAACCACAAGGTATTCCAAAACAATCTTAAGGGGATATCTCCATCTAGAGATCATGAACACCAAATTTAACTCATACATGGAAGTACTCCTCCTAAGAAAAGGCATTATAGATATTCACACCAAAAAGAGAGGAGATTGAGAGAATGGTACAAGACATGTTGGATGTGGGTATTATTCAACCAAGAAGGAGTTTATTTTCAACGCCAATAGTGATGGTGAGAAGAAAAGATAATTATTGGAGGATATGTCCTGATTAAAGAGATATGATATGTAAACTGCCATGGATATTCCATTGGAATAGTTCATCACAACATATCTGATAAATAAAATTTAAATCTACACTATGAAGGTTAAATTCCTTTATATTCCAGAATCTATAGTTACTAATTTTCTGCGTATGCATGAAATAGATGAAAAGTGGAAAATAGAGAACAATAAAATAAAATCACACACCATCCACAAAATAACACAAATATTTTCTCTAGGAATCCCTTGCATAATAAAACCCAGCTATAAGGCGACGTTTCTCTGCTCTTTTTTATGTGGTATGGGAATAATGCAAGTAAAAAGGAGAAGACACTCTCTATGGAGTTACCTAAGACCTGAGGCATGTGACCTGTTAGGCTGCTACAGAACATTAACCCCCTTTGTTATTCTCTCTAATTTCCCACTCCCAATTTTTGTGCTCTATTATGGAACAAAATGCAATAACATAGAATGGAACCCCTTCTCCTCCTAGCAGACCGATATTTAACATAGCTTGGTAGCCATCTAGGGGTAGGGTTTTGACTTCCTCAACCCTCAATTGTGATAATTTTTTGGACCTTCTAGAGTTTTCTTATAAAATATACTATGTGGCTATCCCCACATGTTTAAGTAATGGAAACTAATGTGGCATCCACTCACAACATGGTGATCAATACGATAGGTCAACTCACAGGAAGCATAACGTTCACATACGAACTATGATTGAGGTGATTTTTGCACCATTGGAAAGGTATCAGTGTGTATAATATACACAACACTCAATATTAAGGTTTGTAGTATAAAAAATTGTCATTTAGTGCCTCAAAGTGGATATGAAATATTTTAGATAGTTTTTTGGACCCAAATTTCCAAATTTGGACCAGACGCTAAAACGAATCTACAAGTTGATTCCTCTATTTTTTTTCACCCATAAAGAATTGAGATATATGAAAAATAATATAATGATATAATATATATCATACCTCCCAATTGAGGGAGGATTTTGTTCCCCAAAATATCTATATAATGAGGTGAGGAATTTTTTCCTCTACCTTCTCCCTGGAGTACCACTTTGCTTTACTCAGAAATTATCCTTTCAACTCGACCTGCCAAAGGTCATGTTGCCCCGATCTTGTATTTTTGGACTGCTTCTACAAAATGGTTTCCTCTGCCAACTCTACCTGATCATATTATATTAAATCCTCTATGGAAGGTAGGACATGCTCCTCCTCTTGATCCAACATGGAGGGATCATAGAGTTTGAGATTCTTCACATTCACTACTGAGTAAATTTGCATGTACGGGGGTAGACTAAGTATTTAGAAGTTATCTCCCATATTTTCCAATACCTAAAAAGGACCATAACACAGAGCCTTGATATTCTTACTAGGACTCTGTATTCTTTCCTTATTAAAATGTAACAATATTGAGTCTCCCACTCTAAATGTTCTCTTTGTTATGTGTTGTTTTGGTCTAGCTTTGTACTTTTCCAATGACTTCTTCAGTGTGTCCTATACTTGAAAATGGATCTTCTTGATCTTCTCAACACATTTTTATTCTTTTAATGCATCTCTTGTGAGGTCCTCCCTCACTCCTCCGTGTTGTTGGTATACAACATCTAAGGGTGAAGGTGGAAAATATACAAAGAAAGTTTCAAAAGGTGACTTACCAGTAGAAATGTGGACTAATCCATTATAAGATTGTTGTATATAGATTATATTTGCATCCCAGGTCTTCAGATGCTTCTGATTGTAACCCCTCAAAAGATGCACCAAGGTCATCTTGACTATTTTTGTCTACCTATCTATCAATGGATGGAATGATGTAGATCTATTCAACTTAGTGTCTATATTCTCCCACAATGTAGATCAGAAGGCACTGAGAAAATATGGTGTTCCTATCAAAGATGATTCTCCTTGATATACCAAAGTGCACCTGGACCTGTTCAAAGAACAAGTTTGATGCTTCATATCCCTTGATGTTCCTTTTACAAGGCATGAGAATCAACATTTTCTTAAACTTGTCAACCACCACAAATAAATAGTAATGTCCCTTCTGTGTGGTTAGTAAACCACCAACAAAATCCATGTGTTACACATCAAATTTGCACACCTAGGTACCTCGCCCTAAGTGTTGGAAGTGTCATATATGTGTCGCATACACCTTGACACCATGGAATAACTTATGTCACAATCCCTAGTCAATGTGGACGAGGGATATATTACATGAAGGCCAAAATACCAAGTGCACATGAATTATTATTAATATTCATGAAAAAGAAATTAATTAAGTGTGAGAATCCACCTCAC
>SNQJ01S0040767.1:6120-27764 GCA_010110895.2 Picea sitchensis
ATAGGGAAACAACTTGTTTCCCTATTGGAGTCGCCAATTTTGTCATTGGATAAATTGGTGAATGAAGACATAAACTAATCTCCCTAGATCCACCTGGATCTAGAACAAAACAAGATAGGACGTGACACTTTCCCTAAGTTACTATCATTGAATTTACTACCAAAGAAGGAATGGATGACATACCTTTAAATCTCGCTTCCTTATATCTTTGTTGTCCCTGCTTCACTTCGGTGCTCTTGTGAGATCAGATCTGCAATGAGACAAACCAACCAAAGTGAAAGAAACAATAATATATTCAATGAAAACCTAAACATGTGATCAAGGAGTCATGTAATAAAATGATAATGATGTTATGGGAAAGAAACATGTCACCGTATTATATTAAGTAAAAGTGGAAGATACAACCAAATTGCCTTGATGTCACAAGTTCCCTTTTAGTGGTCCTTTGTTCCAACACACACATACACTTGCTCCAAATTTGTATGAAGATGGTCCACAAAATCTTGATGGACAAATGGAAGCCTCAAGCATCAGCTATAACAGGATCCTTCACACATTCTTCAGCCTATTCTTTCAACAATTCTTTGCTCAATCTTGCTTAACCTTTTCCATGAGAAACCCATCATTATATAGGAGAAGGTGAAGTGGTTAAAAGGATGAGGATGATCCCACCAAATCATAGAACCCAGTAGGATCACAACCATATGGATTCCATCTCACATTCTAGAAGATTCTCCTTCTAGAAACTTTGTGAACTTCTTCCTTTCTTTATCTTCAAACGTCATCGCACCCTCCCTATATAACAGCTTGCGGGAACCCCACGAGCTAGGTATAGAGCAGCCTACGAAAATCAAGGATTTCCGCACTTTGTACCACTGTCAGCCTGCGGCGTCATCCTGAAAACATGCCTTGTAGGGGAAGAAATCAGTCATTTTCCTCATGTAAAAGATTGTTTTGAGAGCCTGAACACATTCTTGTAGAGTCTTCATCAGAGTGACCAAAATAATGTGCAAAAATCTACTACTTGAGTAAAAGCCTCATTGGCCCTGAACTTTGATATTCACATGTTGAGAAGTTGGATTTGGTAGCGATCATCATTGTTCAAATATTTCACCATTACATACTACTTCGAAAAACCATAGTTATTGTTAATTTGAACCCTATGTATCATATTGTGACTCGTCAAGTACTAGAGGGGAAATACTCTAGGTGGATCGTTATTCTTCAAGAATTTGATCTTGAGTTTTCTAAATCTACATCAAAGAAATATTTGGTATTTCTGAGTTAATCTGTCACTTTCCCCATACCGATGTAGAAACTAAGCTCTTTGCCTCATTTCCATATGATTCATTGTTCCTCATAAATACCTCTTATCCTTGGTATGTATACATTCTGCTATATCCTGAGACCCAATGTATTCAACCTAATGTATCATGTGGCGAACATCATCACATTCAACATCATGCTAAATATTATCTTATCGTAGGAGACACTCTCTATCATCATGGTATCAATATCATTCTACGATGGTGTCTAACTCATGAAGAGGATCGACGTGTCTTGAATGACTATCAATTAGGAGCATGTGGTGGTCATCATTTTGGGATGGCTATAGCTCAAAAAATCCTACGTGCAAGGTATTTTTGGCCATCGATCTTGAAAGTCGTTAAAAAATGCCCACCTTGTCAAATCTTCTAGAAGAAATCATGTAACCACCCTGCTCCACTTCATCCAATAGTTTTTATCGACCCAACATCGAGAGAATTTAACATTATTATCGATTCATTAGTGAATTACATGTTATACTAGCATATTGTAGATATATAAACATTCAAAACCATAAAGCATATATGACAATGCAAAAAATGAAAACATTACACTGAGATATAAGTAGCCAAAACAAAATCCACACACACACACACACATATATATAAGTATCAAAAGTGTCTCATATATACGTCTGAAAAGTGAATAAGGGTCAAAACATTAGGCTACATAGCCTATACATTGTCATATAACAAATCTAGGAAAAAATCCATCAAGAAACTCTATCAGTCTTCCCATGGAGCATGGTGCTCATGATAGTCAATAAATGACATTCCCTTAGACACAACCATTATGTGTCTATATAAGTGACAAGGTATATCTCTAAGACGCAATGAGGGGACTCCCATAGTTAAGCCCCTCAAGTTCCTCTCCACATCACAAAGTTCTATGGCATCATCACCTCCCTATATTTCTAAGGCTTCTCTGCGTCGAGCATATGCTGACATACCATTAGGATGCACTGGTCCTTGATCTACAAGATGAAAATTATTAGTTAATCCCTTTGTACAACAAAAAAATAGAATATTACTAGGTCATGTTATTTAGAGTTCTAACTGAAGCATCCCATTGTGCTCCTTGAGGGAGCACCAAGTCTGTACTTCCTTGGAAATTCATACCGGCATAGGGTAAATCCTTTATCATAGGAATTTTCTTCTTCCACCAATCAAAGAAGTCAACATAAAAAGAAAAAAATAGATGACCAACCCTTATTCGAGCCGAGAAACTAGTCCATATCTCCATGCATGGTTCAGAAATTGGGCATACAGGGATGTGAATCCAAGGATGCAACAAGAGAAATATCTCTAGAAAGAATGGAACTAGTAAAGAACCATATCTGAATTGTTTCTATTTTTCGGTCTTACACCTTGTGATTTGATCCTTCAAATTGGTCAACACACCACCACCTGGGTTGAAAAGCTCTGGTTCCATGCACTCAACTTCATAAGACATATGTGAGTTGTAAATAAGGTGGGGACAAATGATTCTTTCTAGTTTATTGATGGTAAAATCAATGGTGCGGAGAGGACGATCTGTTATCTCTTTGATGACAGTGCTTCCACCGGTCTTATAGAACCCTGCTTGGAAAAAATCTGAGACATAGCTAGCATTGGTCCTACCCATGCCATGAGGCACAAACATTGTATTAGGTGATCCTCTCTTTGAGATCCCTATCACAAAATATATATCCTTAAGCTTGATCTCAAGAGAGTGAGGACCAACCCTAAAAACTTGGTCAATGACATCCCACATTGCTATAATATGTTCCAATAGTAGTAGTTATTTCCTCATGCTATGGGTTTTGAAGAATTTCAACAACCCACAGTTCCTGAGAGAATTAAGGGTGTGTTGATATTGTAAGGTAGAAAAATCATCACTTTCGTTCTATATTTCCTTCCACTCCAACATGGTGGAAAGCAATATCCTAAAAACGGAAAGAGAAATCATCAATAAAAATTTGAGGGAAAATGGGTGCTTTTATATTAAGCACAACTCAAAATGTTTTTCAACTTTTGTACCTGACACCCTCCCAGAATGAGCCATAGAGAATTGACATCCCCTCTCTTTGAAGTATAGGGAATCTCTGACGCACCCCATGACAGTCTAGGGGGTGTCACGGCTCGAGGGCACCATGGAATCCCTAGCCTAGCTCAAAAATAGGAAAACATTTCTTCAAATGAAAAAATAAAACCAGGAAAATATAGAGGAGGGGAAGAGCGCCTAACTGGTCTAGATGAAATTCAAAATGATGTCCCAGATCTCCCCAAATCAGCAATAGAAGAATCACTTAAGAAAGGGTAAAAACTCAAATTTGACAAGGTGAAGTGAAAATGAATTGCAATTTAGCCCATTTGGCCCTATTTTAACTTTTTAATTAATTCATTTTTACCCACTTTTATATTAAATTACCCTAGAAAATCTAATTTTATGGTTTTTGTTGATTTCTATCAAGATCTCACTCTTTTTGTCTAGACTTGGTATATTTGACATCAAGCACATGACATTTTAATGACCTCATATTCAAAGAGAAGGCTTAGACTTTATTCGAGCTCTTAAAAACAATGAAAACATTGTTTTTCGAGTGATAGTTTAACCCTTTTTTCAGACTTGTCAGACTAAATAGGAAAAATGAATACTCTAACCACTTTGGTTAGAAGAGTTCTCTCTCATATCATTTTATACTTTCTCAGGCCTTAGGGACTAAAATATATGAAAAAGTCAACTTTGGAGTTTTATTTAGGTTCTTTTCAAACTCCCTGTTATTCCCTAGCCTAGGGATAACTAAGGATATCGCATCTTGAGGCCTGTTATCACTCCAGGAAACTCTCTTAGGTTGTCTCTCAAAGATGCCTGGTAACTTAACTAATCTTAGAATGGTTCACTCAATGATGGGTAATGATTGGATCAAGATGAATATCTAACTCGCTGGATTGTTTCCTCAAGACAGTCTAGTTATATTCAAATAGTACAAGGTCTTCAAGAGCTATTATCATATAGGTTTGTGAATCAAATGGATAAGAAACCAATCAATTGACCAGAACATACATAAAACAATATATATGATGGTTCAACAAACTAGTAGTGAATGCTTATGATCCTTTCTTAATAATCAAAGGTAAGATGATAGTTACCATAGGACATTAAATAGAGACAAAGAAATAATTTCAACTCATAAGCATAGAACAGAAATGAAAAGAAGGTCTGACAATAACAATGAAAGAGACTTGTAGGATGAATAAATTAAAGAAACTGTCTTAATCACAATAGCAGTATAGTTTAGAACTCAACTTCGAACCCTTAGCATATAAAATTGATAGGCTTTATAGCCTTTACAAGCAGTTTCAGAGCCTCAAAAAATGGATCTGATAACCTCTTCGCCTATCTCAAATTTGAAATTGTGAGGTGGCTGGAAAAGACATAAATTTTTAGAAATTTGCTCCTGAAAGATTTACCCATATCTCTCTAAAAAACCCGTTGTGTAAAAACTGGAAGAGTCTTTTTTATATTGTTTTGTTTTGAGAAAAAACCTCTCTCGGTTCTTTGAGATTCGTTTTCATTTGCCCGAGATCTGCATTTCAAAAACATGTGTCAAATAGGGAAATTCAAAGATCTGAAAATTAGGGCTTAGAGATGAATTCGATTCTCCCAATCTATGACACTTGTAGGAAAAATGAGAGAGGTTATTGTTCTTTTATATGTTAGAAACAAAAAAATCTGTCTGTTTCTCAAAATGATTCTCCAGTCGCTTAGAATCATCATTTGAAA
This sequence comes from Picea sitchensis, assembly GCA_010110895.2. Lineage (NCBI taxonomy): Eukaryota > Viridiplantae > Streptophyta > Pinopsida > Pinales > Pinaceae > Picea > Picea sitchensis. The sequence continues at coordinate 11,212 of SNQJ01S0040767.1, forward strand.
ATGATGACTCAACACAGTAAAAACTAGCTTTTTTGCACTTTCGGTGGCTAAAATAGCCCCGACTTTCGTGTTTAAGCTATCGAAAGCTAGGGATTTCGGTGGCTTAGAAGCCATTTTGGGAAGTCTCTTAGCCACCGAAACCTGAGTTTTGGCATTTTTGAAATAAATATCAAATCCAATGTTTTTCAAACTTTATTACAAACCCAAGGCTCTAAAAAATGAACCTTAAAAATTTTAGAAATGTATTTTTCAATGACTTCCTATCACCTAAAATAAACAAATTTGACTTTGTTATTTGAGGAGATAACATGTGGCTCCTTCTGGGGATGAAAGACTCCTTGTGAGGTTTCAAGAACCTCAGCTCCAATGCCTTTCCTGTTGGGCTATGGAGTCATTTGGCCTGTGCAACTAATCTTCTGCGAACCTGTAACTTGCCTATAGCCTTTACCATTGGGCTATGGAGTAATTTATCCTTTATAACTGATCCCCTGCAAACCTATAGTCTTCATGTATCCCACCTGTAGCCTTTACAAAAGATATCTAGATCCTGGAAAACGGGATCAAATTTACTTAAAATGGAAATTCAAAAACAGTTCCAAGAGAATAGGAAAAGATCCTATTTACTAGGTCAACTCCTTATCTTAAGTATCTTCATGTCCTTCAAAATATTGGACAGCTGCAATAGATCCTTAGAGACTGATAGAGAACTCAAAATTTCCACCTTTGCCTAAAATATAGTTTTTTTACCAAAATTAGGTAGAAAACTCAATCTTCTCCTCTTGATGGAACCCTTTAAAACTGGAAAAGAAACCTAATAATGATGCTATTAATTATTATCTATCATTAGAAACCATCCTTGTGGCATTCAGATCAAGGGAACTCGGATCTGTGCAAAAATAGTATCTAAAATTCTATCTGTGCTTTCGGTGGCTAGGATAGCCAAAATTCTAACCTGTAAGCTACCGAAAGCTTTGCTTTTGGTGGCTAATGAACAGTTGGAATGTCTTCCTAAGCCACCAAAAATCCTTCTTTATAACAGTTGACAAAATTGCAAAAATGCATTTTCTCTTAACTTACTGATCTTTAAGGATGCTCCTTTGATCATGTTTTCTTGTCTGCAACAGTTATGATGAGATATTCCTTTGTTTGCAAGAGTGATAATAGTTTTACCAAAACCGATTGTACCAAATATGGCACATGTTCCTCCAAGCACAGAAGGAAACAGAGCATCTAAAACACATGGTTCAGTTAGCATAGAAATATCAGTTGTAAGCTTGACAAAGCCAGGCCAAGGTATATTTTGGATTTGAATGCTAGTTGAATAAGAGTAACAATTTGTGAAATAGAGTTCAAAGATAAATTCTAATATTATTTCTTTAAGCATCACATGAAACCCTGTACTATGTGTTGAAATCTTTAGCAAAAGTTCCCCTATATCTGTGGTATAATCACTGCTCCAATCTAGTAGAGTATTGATAGAAGCAGAAACTATATTCACATTTCTCTAGTCATGATTTGATTTTCTAAAAATAATATGTTATCCCTTTAGCCTCAAATGTTATACTTTGCCACCAAATATGGGATATTTCTATCACTTGTCTGCCCTATTTGTCCATGAATTTTGGAAGGAAGTCTTCAAAATCTGCAAGGAAATTAAAAAAAAAAAAAAGGAAATGGAAGATTCACTGCTATATACAAGTTGGATTGCCTCCACTAATCTTAATATTTTGTTCTTCATAATTATACATTTCGAAGTATCTTTCAAGTGTACTCTGTTTTGATCATTCTTTGTATGTTGACAAGAACACATCAATTCCTCACGAAGAACCAACACTCTAAATTTGCACTGGCCTGATTTCAAGCTATCAATGCTTTATCTCTTGTGCATACTATGCTTGTTGGCAGACAAAAGAAGTTAATAACAAAATCATAGATAAATGATGCAGACCCCCAAACCCTCAGGTCCAAGGTTCATGCAGGATCATTCTAATATTCCCTTTGAGCCTGATTGACTCGTTGGTTTCCCCTCGGGAATACCCTTCACACACAACAATTTATCCACATGTCCTTATGGGTTGAGCCCTCTTGAACAAACACTAGGCACCAACTTAAATATTTCGATCAAACAATATGATCACACCTTTCACGATTTCGGAACTTTAGATTTCGTGACTTCATGACTTCTCTTTCCGAGTGTCTTGACCCTTCAACTACCGAAGCCAGAAATGTCGATTCGCCGAAATTGTTATCGCGTTTCATGATTTCGGGAATCTCGGGACAAAGAAGCCCAATCACTTGTCCTCGAAAATGCCAAAATGTCAAATTCCAACACGCTATTAAATGTTGGTCCCACAAAGAAACTTTCAGCCTTTTCGGAATTTCAGACTTCGCGATTTTTCGAATACAAATGCAAGGTTCTCTGTCCTTCAACTTTTGAACTCCGAAATATTCCACAAGGTTTGACTCCACCAATTGACGTAGACACGCCACCTGTCACCCCTGTAGTTTTCTACATTTGATGTAGACTACTGCCAGCTGTCACCTTTTCTAGGTTTCGGGACTTCCGCTCCCAAAATGCTGCCTCCTCCGTCTCCCGACTCTCAAAATGTCGAAATGATCCGATCACCCTCGTTGTCTTGGATCTAACGACCCTATTTCTCCTGAACTTATACTTTGGAAAAACACTCGCCATAACTTCCTTTGCTTCTCTGCAAGATCTAACGCTCTCAAGGCTTCACAAATTCTCCACGGAGAATTTCGTCCATCCATTCCTTCCATAATAACTCCTGCGAATTGAACAAGATTCCTTCGCCTCGACTTGACTTCTGCCAAATAGATTTGTTGCACCTCCCTTTGGATACTTCAAAGCACTAACCCTCCTGAGATTTCTGTGCGACCTTGAGTCTTCAAAAGACTCCTGCACGCACTTCTTGCGGCAACCCTTCAAATACTTCTAAGTATTTGAATCCTTGACTCTGTGCCCTCTCCTGCAACAACAGTCCTTCAATTCACCCCTTAGTTGGGAAGTTATGAACTTCCAACCATCCTGCGCACACCTTGCATGGATTTTGTTCCTTACTTTCACTTCTGTGGGAATGAGAACAATGGTATCTCTCCTGAGCTTTTCAGAGATAAACTCTGAACCTCTGTCAACACACTCCTTGCAGACGATTTCACTGCACTCCTTGCAGGAACTTCTCACTCAGGTTGAGAAACAATTGAAACTCATTCTCTCTCTCTCTCTCATACTTCAAACATCCAACATGAAATCATACATTCACACAATCTTAAACAAATGCATAACAGAGAGAATAACAACCATAAGCATACCAGTCATCATGTATACACAAAAAGCATCAGAACACCATGAATCTGAATCAAAGCTCTTTTCATTAATTCAAACTTCTGTACATGGGTTCTTCTCCTCAACATTCTACTAGAGCTCTCTTCTTCTCTATTCTCAATGATCTCTAATTGTTAATGTTACAATGATACAAAGGTGAGGGTGTCTATAGTCGCTTTTCCCTCCTACATTGTAAACTGTCTAATCTGGAATTTAAATCTACCTACTTACATTAACTATGCATAAATGCCTCTACCTACTACAGATGAGAGCAAATTCCTCATGATCTATTTACATCTTTCAAAATATAAATGCAAGGTACGCCTTATTACATTAATATTTTAAAAACATTCCAAAACACTTTTGCAACATGCTGAAATGTGTTGGCGCTCATCCCAGCTATCTTCCACCCCCGTGCTCGCTTGCTGCTGGCGATGCTCCTGCATCATACTCCCTCGTTTGAAAATTTTCATGGACTTCTGTTCATGAGCTCTTACAGAGTCTTCCCATGCTTATGAATTTCTGCTTCATTTTCCCAGTTGGCGCCTTCAACTAGATGTCCCTTCCATTTGACCAAGTATTCAAAATACTCTTTCCTCCTGGTCTTCTTGCTGACCCTCTTGTCAAGTATACTTTCCATTTGTGGATTTTCAGCTACAGGCATTTGTTTAGTCCACTGAACCTCTGTTTGTTCACTCTCTGCTCCTTCTTCTCCAGCTTTGTAAGGGTACAAATCTGAGATGTTGAATATCGGTGAAATTCCAATCCCATTAGGTAATTCAATCTCATATGCATTTGCCCAAAATTTCTCCAAGACCTTGCATGGTCCAATCTTTTTCATTTTCAGTTTGTTATATGTTCCCCTTGGAAACCTCTCCTTCCTCAGATGTGCAAGAATCACATCAACAACTTCAAACTGAATTTCTCGCCTGTGTTGATCTGATCTGCATTTATACTCTTGACTTGAAGTTTGCAAACATTCCCTCACTTGGCTGTGAAGTTCCTTCATTGCTTCTGCAAAATCCTCCACACTAGCACTTCTGAATTCAGTCTGTTCTGAATCTTTCAATTTAGACACTCCCTTAGGTTGCATTCCATAAAAAATCTGAAATAGACTCTTCCCTCTGCTTCTATTGATTGAATAATTATAAGAAAATTCCGCCTATGGTAGAATGTGATCCCACTGACTGTGGTGTTCAGTCACTAGGCTCCTTAGCAAATATCCCAAGCTTCTGTTTATAACTTTTGTCTGCCCATCAGTCTGAGGGTGATACGCTGAGCTAAATGAAAAATTTGTCCCCAGCTTCTTCCATAAAGTCCTCCAAAAATGTCCCACGAACTTGGTGTCACAATCTGAAACTATACTCCTTGGCAAGCCGTGAAGTCTGACAACTTCTTTGAAAAACAGGTTCGCAATATGAGTTGCGTCACTGGTTTTCTGACATGGTATGAAATGTGCCATCTTTGAAAATCTATCTACCACTACAAATATTGAATCAAATCGTCTTTGTGTTCTTGGCAGTCCGAATATAAAATCCATACTCACTACATCCCACGACCTCTCTCGTATGGGTAATGGCTGATACAACCCTGTGTTCTACCTTCTCCCTTTCGTGTGCTGACAAATTCTACATCTGTCCACAAATTTCTTAACATCTGTCTTCATTCCTGGCCATAAATACGAACCACTCAGTTTTGAGAATGTCTTATCATGACCGAAGTGTCCGACCAATCCTCCACTATGTTTTTCTTTCAACAGATTCTCCCTCATGGAGCATTTTGGAATACACAGTTGATTGCCTCTGAATAATAATCCATCTTGGATGATATATTCAATACATTGACTTCTGTCTCTGAGAATTGGATTCTCAGATGCCCCATACACCTCTTTGAAATCTGGATCATCTCTATACATGTCCCCGAGGTTATCAAAACCCAAATTTTTGACTCTAAATTCCTGCATAAGCAAACATTTTCTTCTCAAAGCATCAACAACTTTGTTAGCAGTTCCAAAAATATGTTTAATTACAAAAGTAAAATTCTGCATATATTCAACCCATTTTGCATGCTTCTGGTTCAACTTCTCCTATTGAGTCACGAATTGCAAAGCATGATTATCATTGTACAAAACAAAATCTTTAGGAACCAAATAATGTCTCCATTTATTTAGTGCTTGTATGACCGCATAGAACTCCTTGTCATATGTTGAATATTTAATCTTTGCTTCATTCAATTTTTCGCTGAAGTATGCGATTGGCCTGTCATCTTGGCTCAAGACTGCTCCAATTGAAAATCCACTAGCATCACACCTGACCTGAAACATCTTACTAAAATCTAGCAACACTAGAATTAGTTGTTCAGTAATCTTCCTTTTCAACAAATTGAAACTTTTCTCTGCTTCCTTTGTCCAGTGAAAAGATTTGTGTCTTTTCTTCACCATGTCCATCATTGGTGCGCTAATTCCGTTGAAATTTATGATAAATTTCTTGTAGAAACTAGTTAATCCATGGAAGCTTCGAACTTCAAATACACTCTTCGGTGATGACCAATTCTTGATCGTATCCACCTTCTCCAGATCCATTTTCAGCTCATTTGCAGAGATAACAAAACCCAAGTAAATGAGTTATGTCCTCATAAATGATGATTTCTTCACATTTATCAACAAATTCTCTTGCTGTAATCTCCTCATCACTGTAGCCAAATGCTTCAAGTGTTCTTCTTCAGTCTCACTGAAAATCAATATATTGTCAAGATATATGATGACAAATTTCCCTATGAAATCCTTCAGGACTTCATTCATCAGCCTCATGAAAGTACTAGGCACATTTGTTAAGCCAAATGGCATAACAAGCCATTCATATAGCCCTTTATTTGTCTTGAATGTTGTCTTCCATTCATCACCTTCTCTCATTCGGATTTGATGATATCTGATTTTCAAATCAATCTTTGAAAAGAATCTTTCTCCACTCAAGCAATCCATCAAGCCATCCATCCTTGGGAATGGAAATCTATACCTGATGGTAATATTATTGATCACCCTCAAGTCTGTGCACATCCTCCAGCCTCCATCTTTCTTTGGGATGAGCACAATTGGAACAGTGCATGGACTCAAGGTTTCTCTAACCAACCCTTTGTCCATTAAATCCTGGACCGGTCTCTTGACCTCTTCATTCTCCTGCGACGTCAATATGTACACTGCTTTGTTTGGTAAACTAGCTCCAAGTATAAGATCAATATGATGGATTATCCTTCTAATAGGTGGCAATGAACGAGGTAGTTCGTCAACTACTATGTCAATAAACTCTTCCAGTAACTCATGGATTTCCTCTGGTAAATCATCCATTCTTGTACTAGTCAACACAATTCTAGGCTTCCTGACCACAATGAATTGTGTATCTTCCTTCTTCTTAACCTTCTTAAGAAGTTCCTTCCCACTCATGAGAAGTACAGTGTTGTTCACCTCTGATTTCACTTCTTTATCCTTAATCAGCAACAACATGTGAGTTCTCCCATTCTTCTCCATGGTATATATGTTCTTTCTCCCATCATGAATCACATTTCTGTCATATTGCCATGGTCTACCCAACAATAGATGACAAACATCCATGGGAATGACATCACATAGTATTTCATCCTTGTATCCTCCTATTTTAAATTCAACTAAACATTGTTTAGTGACATTTACCTGATGTCCTTTTTGTAGCCATGAAACTCTGTATGGGATTGGATGTTCAATAGTCTCCAACTCCATCTTTTCTACCATCTCTGTAGAAACGCGATTATCTGTGCTACCACTGTCCACAATGACTTTGCATACCCTGTCTTTGGTCTTGCAAGCAGTTCGAAAAAGTTTGTTCCTTTGGGCTGGGTTCTCTGCCTCCTTCTCTAGCATTAAGAGAACTTTTCTCATCATCAGTGATCTTCCACCCTCATCATCTTATGCCTCAACATTCCATCTATGTTCTTCGGCAATGTGAGTTTCACCTCCTTCTTTCTTTCTATATGGACATCCATTGGATTTGTGTCCATTTTTTCCATAGGTAAAGCATTTTATTTCTCCACCTCTGCCTCTTCCTCTTTCTCTAGTACGAGGAAAAGAATTCTTATAAGCATATTGTCCCCTCTATGAGCTTCCTCCTCTCTCATGTTGAGTTTTAGGTTTCTTTCCCTCCTCTTGAGGTCTCTGAGTTCTGTCTTGGGCAATTGTTTTGCCTCTGGTCTGACTTCTGCCTTGGCCTCTTTGACCTTTCTTTCGGCTTAGATTCTCTTCAGCTTTCAGAGCCATCTGATAAGCATCTTCTACAGTCTGAATGATCATCATGCTCATCTCATCTTGGATGTCATATCTCAGACCATTCATGTATTTGGCAACTTTTTCATGATCGCTTTCTCAATTACCTACTCTGATGTTTAGCTTGTAGAACTCTTTAGTGTATTCTTTCACTGACATCAACTTCTATCTCAAGTTCTGCATTCTCCGAAACAGAGTAATCTGATAATCCCTAGGTATGAATTTTGCCTTCATCTTTGCAACCATTCTATCCCAAATCTTGATTTTCTTCTTGTCTTTGCAGCGTATGTCAGCCTGCAGTTCATCCCACCATAATGTTGCATGCCCTTTAAATCTTGTGACAACATGTTTGAATTTCTTGTCTTCCTCAACATATTCATATTCAAAATACTTATCCATAGCTCTAATCCAGTCTAGAAGCTCTTCAACGTACAGGTTTCCCTCATACATGGGAATCTCCATTTTTTCCCTGGCACCTATCCTTGCGACAACCCTAAATAGGCGTTCATCTATAGCATCTTCGACTGTGACTTCTTCTCCATTTCCAACTTCATTTTCATTGTCAGCCTCACTGATATCTCTAGTGTTGATTATGTGCCTCTATGTTGTTTCCATGGCATCAAGCCTGGTACGTAGTTCCCGCATTTCCCTTTCCACTGTTGGATCAGGCATTGGTCTATCTCTTCTTCTTGGCAGCATGGCTAAGAAATATTTCTTCTTTATCTGCTACAGAAAGAAAAGACTCTTTCCGTGCTCTGATACCAAATGATGTAGACCCCCAAACCCTCAGGTCCAAGGTCCGCACAGGATTTTTCTAATCTTCCCTTTGAGCCTGATTGACTCGTTGGTTTCCCCTCAGGAATACCCTTCACACACAACAGTGTATCCACAGGTCCTTATGGGTTGAGCCCACTTGAACAAACACTAGGCACCAACTTAAATATTTTGATCAAACAATATGATCACACCTTTCGCGATTTGAGAACTTCGGATTTCGCGACTTCGTGACTTCTCTTTCCGAGTTTCTTGACCCTTCAACTACCGAAGCCAAAAATTCCATTTCGCCGAAATTGTTATCGCGTTTCACGATTTCAGGAATCTCAGGACAAAGAAACCCGATCACTTGTCCTCAAAAATGCTGAAATGCTGAATTTCGACACACTATCAAATGCTAGTCCCACAACGAAACTTTCTGCCTTTTCGGAATTTCGGACTTCGCGATTTTGCGAATACAAATGCAAGGTTCTTCGTCCTTCAACTTCCAAACTCTGAAATGGTCCACAAGGTTTGACTCCACCAATTGACGTAGACACGCCACCTGTCGCCCCTGTGGTTTTCTACCTTTGATGTAGATTACTGCCACCTATCACCTTTTCGGGGTTTCAGGAATTCCACTCCCAAAACGCTGTCTCCTCCATCTCCTGACTCCGGAAATGCCAAAATGATCCGACGACCCTCGTTGTCTTGGATCTAACGACCCTATTTCTCCTGAGATTATACTTTGGAAAAACACTCACCATAACTTCCTTTGCTTCTCTGCAATATCTAACACTCTCGGGGCTTCGCGAATTCTCCATGGAGAATTTCGTATGTCCGTTCCTTCCTTAATAACTCCCGCGAATTGAACAAGATTCCTTCACCTCGACTTGACTTCTGCCAAATAGCTTTTATGCACCTCCCTTTGGATNCCTGCATGCACTTCTTGCGGAAATCCTTCAAACACTTCTAAGTATTTGAATCCTCGACTCTGTGACCTCTCTTGCAACAACAGTCCTTCAATTCACCCCTTAGTTGAGAAGTTATGAACTTCCAACCAGCCTGTGCACACCTTGCACGGCTTCTGTGCCTCACCTGCACTTCTGTGGGAATGAGAACTATAGTATCTCTCCTGAGCTTTTCAGAGATAAACTCTGAACTTCTGTCAACGCACTCCTTGCAGATGATTTCATTGCACTCCTTGCAGGAACTTCTCACCCAGGTTGAGAAACAATTGAAACGCATTCTCTCTCTCTCTCATACTTCAAACATCCAACATGAAATCATACATTCACACAATCTTAAACAAATGCATAACAGAGAGAATAACAACCATAAGCATACCATTCAACATGTATACATAGAAAGCATCAAAACACCATGAATCTGAATCAAAGCTCTTTTCATTAATTCAAACTTCTGTACATGGGTTCTTCTCCTCAACTTTCTGTTGTAGCTCTCTTCTTCTTTATGGTCAATGATCTCTAATTGTTAATGTTACAATGATACAAAGGTGAGGGTGTCTATAGTCGGTTTTCCCTCCTAAGCTATAAACTATCTAATTTGGAATTTAAATCTACCTACTTACATTAACTATGCATAAATGCCTCTACCTACTACAGATGAGAGAAAAACACTCATTATCTATTTACATTCTCCAAAATATAAATGCAAGGTACGCCTTATTACATTAATATTTCAAAAACATTCCAAAACACTTTTGCAACGTGCTGAAATGTGCTGGCGCTCATCCCAGCTGTCTTCCACCCCCGCGCTTACTTGTTGTTGGTGATGCTCCTGCATCACTAGATAATGGTGTTTCTCATCATGGTTGTGCTCCATGTGATACCTTGTGTCCTAGTTTCAAGAGTATACTACATAAAACCTTAACTCTGTATTTGTGTGCCAAGACAAATTCGAATTGCTCAACCATGTGACTCACCATTTGGCTTGTAATAGGTCGCACTTCTATATAACTTAATACTCTGATGTTTTCGATGTTTTGAACACATATAATGCCTCTGGTGGTCTCTCTCCTCGTGGGATGAACTAATCCTCGTGATACAAGCTATCTGATGGACATTTGCACTATATTCTTGACAATTGGACATTGTCCATTTGTTCATCGCTTGGCCTTTCCTCTTGACAGTTGTTCATGGAAAAAAAACCTTCAGATAGCATCATGAAGCTCGGGATAGGTTTTTCCTTAGCGCACAGTTGTATTAAGAAACCTTATAGTATCTAAAAACAATAAGATGTGATAATATTGTCAATATGATGAACATAAAACTTTAACTACTCCGTAGACTTCTCCTCCACATAGCCTAGTCTAGGTACTTTATCATTGGCTCTTGACTCATGAATTGATGATATTATATGCAATTTAATGTGTTATTCTTTGACTGTAGGTCACATATAGCTGGAGCATGGGAGTAGAAATTGGCCTGTACAACTAATCTTTTGTGAACCTGTAGTCTACCTGTAACCTACTCGTAGTCTGCTGGTTTATTAATGAAATAAATCAACTGAAAAAGATCTAGCTACTCGTATGAAGAGATTATCTAGCTGCCTACTTCTACACTAACCAAATCTGAAAATTGGTCATGTATACACAGACTTCCATAACAACCATTGGAGCAACCTCAAAACTGAGATGACCTTATCTCTATCACTGCTTAATAGAAAGTAACTAAAAGATATCAACAATGATAAATAAACTTTCAGAAAGGAATACTCACTGGTGAATACGGATGAGTAAACAAAATCTGAAATTTTCAGAGGATCTAAAATATACAACTCCATCAAAGCTACTACTAGGTCTCTGAATCCAAGATCAAAAACATTCTGACTCACAAAAAATAACTGCCCTTGTATGAATGCTTCTTTGCTTACAATTAGATGTCTTCCTTGATAGTCTCCTTGTTGTTTCAACTGAGAAATGATATATTGTTGTTGACTATCTTCAATTGGTAGAAAAACATGCATCATAAATTTATGTTCTCCTTCACCATCACCTTCAACATTTCCTTCTGACTCAGATCCATTGCTTTTTCCTGCTGATGTATGCATTTGTTCTTTGAAATTAATATATTCATAAGAGACATGTTGATCTTCATCAATAACTGAAACAATAGACACATCTGATATGATGGCAGATGTTTCTATGTTATTGCTATCATTCAACACCTCTTAATCTGCGTGATAAATGTCTTCTTCTAAAATAGATGTAACATCACAAATCTGAGTTTCGTGACTAACATAATTTTTATGAAGCAAAGAAAACTCATTATAACATCCTTCAAAAAGATGTTCAACTGGAAAATATTCTTTACAAAAGGAATTGAAGGTTGTATGGAAACCTGTCAAAGAGATAACACTTGCATTTGGAAGAGACCAACACCATTCAAGAGAAATTCCCTCTAATGAATACCTGAAAAGATTAATTTGAACATCCTCATGTATAATTTCAAGACGATGAATAAAGTCATGAAATTCCAACAAGTGTTTAGTTGACACTTCCCACTCTTCTCCTCGAAATTTGGGAAGACTATTCTCCCATTCGTCTTTACTAGGTACTAGATGAGGGTGACTAGAAATAATTGAGAAATTGCAAAATGCATACCTCTTATTCATTTTATATCAATGGAGTCGCCAACATATTTTCGAACAATGAAATTGTCACTGAATCTGCCCTTCATGGAATCGCCAGATAGATGATTACAACTGAATTATGTCCAGACTTTGTCTATCATCAAAGTTGGATCTTGTCGTCTGCCAAGGAAGCTGAGCTTCAATCTCCTCTTCCCGGCAATGACGCTAATTTGTTATCACTCCAGGAAACTCTCTTAGGTTGTATCTCAGAGATGCCTGGTAACTTAACTAATCTTGCAATGGTTCACTCAATGATGGGTAATGATTGGATCAAGATGAATATCTAACTCATTGGATTGTTTCCTAAAGACAGTCTAGTTATATTCAAACAGTACAAGGCCTTTAAGATCTATTATCATATAGGTTTGTGAATCAAATGGATAAGAAACCAATAAATTGACTAGAACATACAGAAAACAATATATATGATGGATAAAAAAAATAGCAGTGAATGCTTATGATCCTTTATTAATAATCAAAGGTAAGATGATAGTTACCATAGGACATTAAATAGATACAAAGAAATAATTTCAACTCATAAGCATAGAACATAAATGAAAAGAAGGTTTGACAATAATAATGAAAGAAGCTTGTAGGCTGAATATATTAAAGAAAGTGTCTTAATCACAATAGAAGTATAGTTTGGAACTCAAATTCAAACCCTTAGTCTATAAAATTGATAGGATTTATATCCTTTACAAGAAGTTTCAGATCCTCAAAAGATGTATTTGATAACCTCTTCTCCTATCTCAAATTCGAAATTGTGAGGTGGCTGGAAAAGACATAAATTTCTAGAAATTTGTTGCTCAACAATTTACCCATATATCTCTAACCGAAAATTCTGTGTACAAAATGGAAGAGTATTTTGTATATTGGTTTTTTCTTAGAAAAAACCTCTCTCATTTATTTTATATTCGTTTTCATTTTCCCGGGATCTGCATTTCAAAAACATGTGTCAAACAGGGAAATTCTGAGATCCGAATATTAGGGATTAGAGATGAATTAGATGCTCCCAATATATGACACTTTTAGGTAAAATGAGAGAGGTTATTGTTCTTTGATGTCTTAGAAACAAAAACCTCCGCCAATTTCTCAAAATGGTTCTCCTATTGCGCATAATAATCATTTGAAAATGATGACTCAACAAAGTAAAAACCGGCATTCTGCACTTTCAGTGATTAAAATAGCCCTGACTTTCGCATTTAATGTGTCAAAAGCTATGGATTTAGGTGGATTAGAAGCCCTTTTGGGAAGACGCTTAGCTAACAAAACCTGATTTTTGGAATTTTTGAAATAAAGATCAAATCCAATGTTTTTCAAACTTTATTACAAACCTAAGGCTCTCAAAAATGAACCTTAAAAAATTTAGAAATGTATTTTTCAATGACTTCCTATCACCTAAAATAAACAAATTTGATTGTGTTATTTGAGGAGATAACAAAGCCCAAAGGTCCTAGACATGGAGTACCAAGATTCACATGACTTAAGCATGGCCCTAGAGGGCCCCTCTTTTCTTCAATGCAGTCCACGTATTACCAACAGTAATAACCATCACACCAACTTGGTCCTAAAGTAGTAGTGAGTCTTGCTCCATGAGGTAATGAGTTTGAGTATCATGGTATGTATCACTCTGATTTTTGAATCACTTGAACATGTTGTATTGAATCCTTCTTCATTTCATGACGTTTTATTGGAAATTATGCTATTTTCCTCATTCATACCTGGAAGGGTGACATGGTGCCCTAGTAAGTTGATTTCTCTTTAGGATGGGTTGCTACTTGGTGGATCTATGAAAAGTCATCATCCGTTCCCTCCATACTTACTATTTTCCATCTTTCCTATCCTTTTTTGGGAATTGGGATTGGCTACACTAAGAATGGTTGTACTTTACCTTGTGGGAAGAAGGGGTTAAAGGCCCAGAGGGTAAAAGTAGCTAGCAAGATTTAAAAGCCAATTTAGAAACCTTTGAGATGATTCACCTAGGGATTCCTAAGAAATCATTGAAACACTTCTCAGTAAGAAAAGGGGATCCAAAAGATAACATAAAATCTCAAGGTAGTAGTTGATGGATAGGAGGTCTCATCAGGAGATGGCCTATTATGCCCATGGGCATGTAGCGGTATGCAATTAACACCTATCTGGTCACCAAACCAGGGTAGTGGCTCTTGGTGGCATAACAAAGAGAAAGGGGGTCTCATCATGATCCAACCTTATCATGTCCTTGAAATGTTTGTGGATGATGTTTTCACCTCTAGTAATCAAGCCAGGATAGTGGCCCTCAACTATTTCCTTGTAGCACAAGAGAAAAAGATCAAAATAAAATAAAGCTAAGAGTATAAGACAATAAATGGGTTAGGAAAAAATTGCATCCATGACAAGGAGAAACTCGCCCTCCACAAAGGTGCCTGCAGGTAAGACTCTACATTTCCCTATTATCACATGCACCCTGTGCCCAAATATTTACCCCATGCGACCTCATACACTTACATGACATGGAATAGACTCCACCTAGGAAACACCCCAAACTTAAGAGAGGTTATCCCAATAGGACACCCTAAGACCTTATCCAAACCTAACTTGTCAAATTGCATAACATCTTTGAGCATTTGTTTGGGGTTAAGGGGGGTTTGATGCACAAGTTCAGGTAATTTAATTATTGGATGTTATTTACATGTTATGATTCTTATGACTTTTGAACCCCTAGAGGGAATACTTGTTGTTTTTGTAGAACCTTACCTAGTGGATAGGTACACATGAGGTAATGATTAGCTCAAACCTTCATGGGGGCTCAAATCCCACAGATGGATGTTGAAACCCCAACCACGAGTAAGAAGATATTAAAGGATTGCACTAGATGAAGTAATTTTCCGTTGGAGGCACTATGGAAAACCTAAACCTTAGGTCTCATGCTCCTCCCAACTGAACATTGGCCTTGGGAGGCCTTGGAAGTCACCTTTATAGCCCTAGATGTCACCTATCACGTGTGGGAAACATTTAGGACTTTGGAGGCCCAATGTTTCATCTCCTTTTCCTAGAATTCCACATTTGAGGAACAACTTCACCCTAGGAGGGCATGACATCACCTTTGGAGGCCTAACCTAATTAGATGCAAATTGAATTTATTTTGTTAAAAGTGTAATTTTTGAGTAAACTAGCTAGGTCGACCTTGGTATTTTGACCTAAAATGATGATAGGTCATAATTTTGATATAGATAGACATAAAGTGACATTCATTTTTATCATAAATCATCACACACAATTGGTGGTTGTTAGCACCAGAATTCACTCCTGGATTGCGGCAGGAGTAAGCCTAATACCCATCAATTTATATGACACAGGTTGTTTCAAAAAGGGTGACCGAATGGAAGTAAACTTAGAACAATATCGTTTTAACTCAAAAAACTAGGCCAGACATGCACAAGCAGGTGAGGTCTTAATTTAACTTTAGACAGTAAGTTGTAGTAAGCGTGAGTAGGAGGAGGACTTCGGTGAGAAAATGCAAAGGTTTGTTGTAGGTATCGAGCTTTCAATAGCCCAAAGAGGAAAAACTTAAACACACGAACTTCTGGTATTCGAATTACAAGAACACTAAAAGAAATCATAATAGTGTTACCATAAAACATTTATCATAACACAGTCACAATGATTCATGTGAATCAGTCAATCATGAACTCTTTCAGTATTAGATGGAAACAATATGGAGTAAGAAAGATGACTGTCATTAAACAAGAAGTTTCACCTATGTATCCATAACTAGAGAATCAAAATGTTCATTAAAACTTTACAATACAAGAGCTTAGATCTACCATCAATCTCAACAAAAATGGAAAAAATGCCTACATATACTCAGACTAGCTCGGAATTTCTGAGACACGATCATGTCATACATTCAAGGCTTGACGTTGATGAGCTTCTTTGTCAGGATGTGCAGGTAGACGTTGGGCAGACTACCCATGCAGTCTTCTGTCAGACGCGATCTCTATCAGAGAGGACTGACAGTCTGCCTCTATGCTCATCCCTTTCTGGTCATCTATTTAGGGAAGGAGACGATGTCTCACCCACCTTCCATATTTACATTTACTTCTTCCTTGGGATCTGGTAAGCCTTGGTCAACTTTACACCTGGGATACATGGCAGCCTATTTTTGGATATCTTCTACTTCACTGGACTTCTGCAGAGGGACTCGACTGGCAGACGTGGATGGATCTTTGACGGGGAGGTGAAACGAAAGACGTCCAAGTGGATAGGTATAGTGGATGGAAGGTGACCGCGAGAGCAAGGGAGGCGATGGCGTCAACACTGTGAGGGTGAGACGAAGGGTGCAGAGGTGGAAGCGCAAGGTGGCAGAGAAATGGGGGGTTGTGAGACCAAATGATGAGGTGATGTGCCATGAGAAGGTTACAAGGAGGCCGCAATGTGACGCGTCAGGGACACGACATAGGTGCAGGTGGAGTGGAGCATGGAGGACTGGTGTATGATAGTGAAAGGTACGAGGGGAGCGATAGATATGAT
>SNQJ01S0040767.1:27895-51503 GCA_010110895.2 Picea sitchensis
CCCCGATTAAAGGCAGAACGATGAGGGGGGTTCATAATTGAATCTCAGCTGCTGATATGGGTGCTTAAATCTTGGCCTCCCAAATTAACGTGATGCTTAGATAAATGTGCCTTTTGCGCTCAAACTTAGGATAAGTGGGTTTTGACCCGCTTCTCATCCTCTTTTCGCCAAAAGTGGTCACATGTAGGGAAAACACCCCCTACATGCTTATGGGATAATATCAGGCTCCACGAGGGATGCCAAGAACTCTTTTGCAGGTTCAGTGCCTTGTTGTTGGGCTATAGAGTCAATTATTAAGCAAAAAATAAGCAGGAAAACAATATTTACAAAAACCAAAGAGCCACTCATGGCTCAAACAAAATACTTCTTCAGGAAATTCCCATTCACAGGGCCATAAAAAACTTATTCTCTCTCCAAATCCTACAACCTGTAGGTGTTGTTCAAAAATACTTCAGAGATTTTGAAGGGCCCAATCCAGAGGGCTTCAAACTTGTTGTGTTTTCCTCTGTCCTTCCTAGGGGCATCCCACTTAAGCACTAGATTTCCCAACTCGAATTCCTCTTTCCTGAACTTCCTGTCAAAGGCCTGCTTGATCTTCTGTTGATGATCATGAGCTCTATCCATTACCTTCTCTCTGGTCTACTGCACTTCCACAAGTTGATGAATTCTTCTGACCATATTTTTTGTCTCTCCTTCATACTCCTGAAAGTATTTTGCTATAGGTAGAGCCAACTGAGTGGGAAATACAACTTTTTTCCCATAAACTAGTTGGAAAGGGGAGGTGCCCAAGGACCTTTTGGCTGTCACTCGATCAACCCATTGAGAATATTTGAGTTTTGAATCCCATGCCTTCTTATTGTCTTCTAACAATCTTTTTATGAGCTTGATTAGAATTTTATTAGAAGACTCTGTCAGCCCATTGCCTTGAGGATAATAGGGATTGGAGTGAATTAGTGAAATCCCAAACTTCTCATAGAACTTTATCAAAGGCTCATATTTGAAGGATGCATCATTTTTAGTGATGATTCTGTTCGAACAACCAAGCCTTGCTATAATATCTTCAAGAAAACCAATAATCACTTTGTGCGAAGCACTCCTGGTCGAGATAGCTTCTATCCATTTGGTGAAATAATCTGTTGCAGTTAAGATCCACCTATGTTGAACACTTTAAGTGGGATGAATTTCCCCAATTAAGTCCAACCCCCATTGTTGAAAGGGTCCTAAATCTACTACAAGATTTAGTGGCAGGGATTTGAGTTGCTACTTTCCTGAGAATTTTTTACATTTGACACAGGCTCTGATTTTCCTGCAGACATCAGTGAATAAAGTGTGCTAGTAGTACCCAACCCTGAGAATTTTGTAGGCTGTGGTTTTCCAAAAATGGCATCCCCCACATAGGCTATCATGAAACTCAAACATAATCTTTTGGGCCTCCTATGGGTCTAGACATCTCAGAAGCACTCCTAGAGGGTCTTTCCAATACAAGACCTGGTTAATAAGGCAATACCTGATTTCTTTGAGATTTAAAGCTCTTTCCTTACTCTTCCCCATTCCATCAGGAGGCTTTGACTCTTGCATAAAATATATAATGTATCCATACCAGGTGCATTCTTCTATTGGAGGTCTGTCTTGAGGAATTCCATCAGACAACTCATCCTGCTGAATTTCTGAGCAAGTGTTGATGAAGTTAACCCCCAACACTTTACAATTAGATTCATCCAACAAATTGGCTAAACCTTGGCCTTTAATCATCTTGGTGGGTTTTATTTCAAGATCAAACTCAAGGATTTTGGTAATCCACTTGCTCCTTCTCCCATCTATGTCTGGCTGAATAAGAATGTCCTTCATAGCAGCTGGAGGGACATATGAAATAATTTTTTAATGCAGAATATAAACTCTGAAATATTTGAGAGATTTAACTAAGGCAAAGGCTTGTTTCTCCATGATGTCATATTTGACCTTCTGCATCCCTCAATGCCCTGCTGAAAAAGGAAATAGTTTGTTCCAGACCCTCAACATTCTTTTGCAATAAAACAGCTGCCACTGTATCAAATGAAGCAAAGGAGAAAATCATAAAGTCCTTGGAATAATCAGGACAAATCAACACTGGTGCCTCAGTCAATGCTTGTTTGATTTGGTTAAAAGATTCATTGGGCTCAGCAGTCCATTTTACTTCATTTTCATTTCTGAGCATGGTTGTGATATGCTTTACTAATTCAACAAAGTTTGAAACGAACCTTCTCAGGAAATTAATTTTTCCTAGGAAAGACTTGACCTCTTTCTTGGATATTGGGAGTGACAAGGTTTGGATTGCTTCAATTCTACTGGGATGAATCCTGACTCCATCAGCTGATACTATGTGACCCAACAATTTTCCCTCCTTCATAGCAAATAGAGATTTCTTGGGATTGAGGGAAATACCAAACCTTCTACATTTTGAGAAAACCTTCCTCAGGTGTTGACAGTGTTCTTTATCAGAATTTGAGAAGACTGTAATGCCATCTAGGTAGATGACCAGAAACTTGTCCTTTTCTCCAATGAAAGCGATATCCATGGCTCTTTGAAAGGTCCCTCCTGCGTTCATCAATCCAAAAAGCATTTTGGCGTACATGAACGTACCCCAAGGAGTAGTGAAAGTTGTTTTTTCTCTGTCCTACGACAGAACATAGATCTAATTGTAGCTAGAAAAGCCATCAATCATTGAAATTTTCCATGCACTTGTTACCCTCTGCAATATGTGTTCCATATTTGGTAGAGGGTAATTGTCTTTCATTGAGCTTCTGTTCAGGTTTCTATAATCAACACAAAGTCTGATTTCTACACTTTTCTTTCTCACTGGGACCAGATTGGCCACCCATTTACAATATCTCAAAGGAACGATGATCTGGGCATCCAACAACTTCTTTTCCTCCCTCTCCATGACAGGAAACAACATAGGATTAATCTGTCTTAGCTTCTGTCTAAATGGCTTGGCCTCCTCTTTTAGTGGGATCTTGTGTTCAATGACAGGTGTTTCATATGTCTTGAGGTATTCATATGTCCAGGCAAACACATCATCAAACTCCCTCAATAATTCGGCATATTCAACCCTTTGTTCTCTTGACAGGATACTTGACAACTTGATGAAATTAGGATCCTCCTCTGTGCCAATATTTCACTCAATTACATCAGCATCCCCATTTGAAACCCTACCCTTCACCGCCACATCATTCCCATTGAACAATCTTTCCAAAGGAATTAGTCCCTTTGGAATTTGATTTCTAGGCAACTAAACAATATGGTGATTAGCAATTTTATTTATAAACACCTCAGGGTGAGAATCAACTTTGGAATCATGATCCTAATCAATGTGCAATGAAGAGAACTCATCAATAGACTCAAGAAATTTTCTGATTTCAAGATCATCTTCAAATACCTTCCAATGCTTGATATTGTTTGGTACAGAGGGCATATATCTTATCTCAACAACATATTTGAACTTAGGTGGTAGAGAGATCTTAAATTGGCTAGCTGAGACAGCTAGGGAATCGGCCAAAGTATTTTCCTCTCTTGGAATAAATTAAATGTTGAAGGCTAAGAAGAAATTGCCAATTATGTCCCACACCTCATTTTTGTAACTTCTGAGTTGAGGATGATTAGCTCGATAATCATTTATGACTTGCTGGACTATCAAATCAGCATCTCTGAACACTGCTACCTCTTCAATCGCCATTGCCTTTGCATCCCTTAAACCTAAAACAAGAGCTTCATATTCTACCACATTATTGGTAGTTTCAAACTCTAGCTTGTATGATAGGGATATGGTTTCCTGACAAGGTGACACAAAAACCACTTCGGCACCAGCACCTCCACTAGAAGAGGCCCCGTCGAAGAACATCTTCCATATAGATGTAGTTGGAGGGGGTATTTCACGATAAGAAATGGGCTACTTTCTGATTTCAAGAGGGGCTTTAGGAGTATCAGTGAGATGCAACAAACTAGACCCCAAATCAGTGTCAAGTGCAAAGATAGGTCGATGATTGGTGGGGTCTGCTTCATCACTGACAATGTAGGCCAACTGAGCCTCTCTATACAATCTTCTTTGTTTCCCTCCAAAGACTAGAATGGTAGCATATGTTAGGTCCATTTGTAATGTCCCCCCAAGCCTTTTTATCCAAGATCTTGACAATAGAATGCCAAATTTGGGAGGAACATTAGCTACCACAATGTCCATGACCACACTCTTCATGGACAACTGAAACAAGGTCACGACTAGATATTTGATAACCCCAAGACACCGCACCCTCCTTGAATCGAAAGAATACAAATCATGATATGCCTTTGTGACTTCCATCCCAAGTTCTTCCATGACTGTTTTGGGCATAAGATTATGGGATGCCCCAGAATCCATCAGGAAATTATGCAACACCTTATCATGAATGTTCAAGGATGTGTAGAAGGGAGGGGATGAGTCATCTTTGTCTTCTACCATAGGGCCTATGATGACTGTTGGATTTTAATTTTGCAAATTAATTGAGTCCGTGGGGTGGTATGAGGGCTCATACTGCAGTATCTTAGAGAGGGACCTTTTTAAATCTTCATGCTTGACTAGCTCTGACAAAGGTACAGGGATCTTGATTTTCTGAATTTCATGCTCAAAACTAAAAGAGGGTGTGGGCTTTGGGATTTCCTTTACTTCAGGAACAGGAGAATGGACTACTAGAGAGGGGTCTTGGATTTTCTTACTTTTGTTGTTGTCTTCCATATCATTAGCAAGATTTTCTTCTCTAGTAGGTTGCTCAGGAACATCAGCCATTCCATCTTTCTTCTTGGATCTGAGGCTGTATCTATTTTGGCTGCTGCTAGCCTTGTCTCTCCTGATCAGCTCATTTATTTGACTTTTCATGAGGGATTCTTCATATGCAGCTTGAGTTAGATGAGGAAAAGGAGAGGTGTCTTCAATACAATGAATTTCAGGGCCTATCTCTTCTCCTTCCCTCTCCTCATCATCAACCAGGTTATTTTGAAAAGGAACATGGATTTTCTGATCACTCCTATCTCTGTCTCTTTGATCCCTTGGCATAATATGAGGAACGTTATTGTTTGGCCTCTTGAATTTGCCTATGTTATCAACATTTTGAGGATTCCTATATGTCTTCTTCCCTTCTATTTTAATTTTCTCCATCTCTGGAGACAAATACTTTACCATCTTGGTAAATTCATCTACTTGAGGGTAAGTTGTAGAAGAACCAAAGGTTGAGGCCTCAGGTATCCCTCTTCCCTTGTCTCCGTCAGACTTTCTTCTGAGCCTATTAACTGCCAACACATTGGATTCTACTTCCAGGGCTACATCTTTCCTGTTAGCCAAGGAAGTAGCTCTTCTTTCCTTGAGAAGGAGGCATAAATCAGGGTCAAAAGAACTAGCATATGTTATTTTGGCAGAGTCTTCTGAGGGTTTTATCTCAACAAGGATGTTATTATACATTTTATTGAATCTCTTCGAGAAGTCGGAGACAAAATATCCTACCTTCTTCTTCAAGGATCAAAACTCTGTCATATAATACATGAAATCCTTTTTGTCTCCCCATTGTCTCAAGAAGGGATTATCTAGATATTCAATCCCAACAATAGATCCAGGGGTCAATCCCCTAAACCAATTTATAAGCTCACCATCAAGTCTTTGGACAAAAAATATCATCCAGACATCTTCATTTTCAATTTTCAGATTGTCAGCATAACTGTAGAAGGAAGGAAGGTGCTCTTCAATAGTTATGTCTTCCTCTCCAGTGAATTTGGGAATATATTTTAGGTAATCTCCAACAGGGAGAGGATTCAAGGGCTGGGGTAAGACTAGAGGGGCATATCTAGAAACCACTATGGAATCCATTCTATTTACAGGGGGGTTATCACCTGCCATAGGGATATGAGGTGGAGGAGAATGAGGAGTATAAGGGGTTTGACCTAGGGAGACTAGAAATGAGTTGGTAGGAGGAACAGGAAACAACAGAGGATTCGAAGAGAAGGATATCGGGCTTAAGAGAGTAGAGGTTGATGTGGGTACAACAACAACAATAATGTAAGAAGGGATGATAAATACTAGGGTAGGAAAATATTCTGGATTCCTGAGTCTAGGCCAGGCTGCAACATCAGGGGAGATAGGAGTGAAAAATCTCTCTCCCTCTAATCCGAGACCAGGAGGAGGGAACTCAATAGGAACACTCCCAAAGTTTAACAAACTAGAAACTGCAACAAGAGGTCTGATAGGAAACTGAGAAGCAGATATTGGAGTCTCTAACAGAGGGCAATGAGAACTATCAGAAATACCTGGTTCAACAGTTGAATCGCCTTATTTGAGGGCCTTTCCCTTTATGATAAGCTTCTTTGGATATGCTTTAGGTGTTGTCAAGGGAAAATGAGGGATAGACCTCATATGTCTGCCTCTAGAAGCCACAACTAAAGAATCAGGTTCGCCACAGTGGAGTCGTCACAATAGAGTCGCCAAGTGCAAAGTAGAAATATTGTAGGGCTATGATACCTGATGCACCTTCAGAATCAGAAGCTCAATGTCGGTCAATTCCGAGGAAAATTTTCAACTTCATCCCCGACATCGGTGCCAGAAATGTTAGCACCAGAAGTCACTCTTGGAATGCGGCATGAGTAAGCCTGATACCCATCAGTTTATATGACACGGCTTGTTTCATAAAGGGTGACCAAATGGAAATAAACTCAGAACAATATTGTTTTAACTCAAAAAACTAGGACGAGCATGCACAAATAGGTGAGGTCTTAATTTAACTTCAGACATTAAGTTGTAGTAAGGGTGAGTAGGAGGAGGAATTCAGTGAGAAAATGCAAAGGTTTGTTGTAGGTATCAATCTTTCAACAGCCCAAAGAGGAAAAAATTAAACACAAGAAATTCTTATATTCGAATTACAAGAACACTAAAAGAAATCATAACAGTGTTACCGTAAAACATTTATCATAACACGGTCACAATGATTCATGTGAATCAGTCAATCATGAACTCTTTCAGTATTAGATGGAAACACTATGGAGTAAGAAAGTTGAATATCATTAAACAAGAAGTTTCACCTACGTATCGATAACCGGAGAACCAAAATGTTCATTAAAAATTTACAATACGGGAGCTTAGCTCTACCATCGATCTCCACAAAAATGGAAAAAATGCCTACATATACTTAGACTGGATCAGAATGTCTGAGACACGATCATGTAATACATTCAAGGATTGACGTTGATGAGCTTCTCTGTTAGGATGCGCATGCAGACGTTGGGTAGAATGCCCATGCAGTCTTCTATCAGACGTGATCTCTGTCAGAGAGGACTAATAGTCTGCCTCTGTGCTCATCCCTTTCTGGCCTTCTATTTATGGAAGGAGACGATGTCTCACCCACCTTCCATATTTATGTTTACTACTTCCTTGGGATCTGGTAAGCCTTGGTCAACTCTACACTTGGGAGACGTGGCAACCTATTTTTGGCTATCTGTTGCTTCACTAGAATTCTACAGAGGGAATCGACTGGCAGACGTGGATGGAGCTCTGACTGGGAGGCAAAATGAAAGATGACCAAGTGGACAGGTATAGTGGACGGAAGGTGACCGGGAGAGCGAGGGAAGTGATGGCATCAACACTGTGAGGGTGAGACGAGGGGTGTTGAGGTGGAAGCGCCAGGTGGCGAAGAAATGGGGGGATGTGAAACCAGACGATGAGGCAATGTGTCGCAGGAAGTTGATGAGGAGGCCGCAATGTGACGGGTCAGGGACATGACACAAGTGGAGGTGGTGTGGAGCATGGAGGACAGGTGTATTATGGAGAGAGGTAGGAGGGGATCAGAACATGTGACAGGGGAATGAGAGAGGTAAAGTGGAGGACACATGTCATCGGGAGGCGAGGGTGATAAGAGGTTTTAAGGGGCGGGGGAATGAAAAACCATCCATATCGGACCCCCCGCCCACCCCCTATTAAAGGCATATCGATGAGGGGGGTCCATAATTGAATCCTGACTACTGATCTGGGTGCTTAAATCTCGACCCTTCAAACTTGCGCGTTCTCATANAGCTAATCTGGGTGCTTAAATCCTAGCTACCCAAATCAACTTGCTTCTTAGTGAAATGCACCTTTTGCGCTCAAACTTAGGATAAGTGGGTTTTGACTCGCTTCTCGCCCTCTTTTCGCCAAAAGGGGTCGCATGTATGGAAAACACCTCCTATATTCTTATGTGATAACAGTGGTCTAAACGTTTCACCATCTTTAAGGGTTATTGGCTTAAATAACTAGTTCGTACCTCTTGGGAGAGCTTTATGGTGGTGTAATTTGGCATTTTTCATGGTGGCAGGGTCTTCAACTAGGTTTTGACTTGATTATTCTTGGCGAAGTAAGTGAAAAATATTAATTTTTATTCATTCTATGGATGTTTGTGGTAAAATTTACTTGTTTCATTTCTAAGATTATGAAAATGCTTGTTTAAACCCTAGGGGAGAAACGACAATATCTTTTTTCTCTCTATAATTGTTCTACTAGCTTGATCTTGCCAATTATACATTTTCTTGGGAGTGATTATTAGATCCCTAAAGTGATAGCTCTCCAGTAATCTCATTCTTGTCACCAATTAAATTGTCTTTCAAAAGCTAAGGAAGGAAGGTATGCTAGGGCCTAGAAGTGCCTACTCTCTAGCAAAACCTCCCTTAAAAGGGGAAAATGCTTGAGGCCTTGAAGTTCCAACAAGTCTTTCATTTAATTCTTCCCTTAGCTAATCATTATCATTATTTTATTTCCCAAGTGATATTGTTACTATTATTGACTCCATAAGCCCCTAAAAGGCACTGATTTCTACATGCTTGTGGATGAATGAGACCAAACAAAATTTCAACACATCTTCTTGAAACTTTCACTAACACTAACAACCATGTTACCACTGCTATAATTTTTGTTAAAACCTTTATTTATTTTCCTCAATCAACGCACCAACTTCTAAAACTAACCCATAAATTTGCATTTTCCTAAGTGCTATCATCCCAAGGCTCTAGTCTTCCTTTTGCTATTGTTCTAGGTGCAATGTTTTGAAGTTGTTTAAGGATTTTGTTGTTGTTGTAAATATTATTACATCCATCATTGCAGTTCCTTAAAAACCATCAAACTTTTAATAAAACTACCCAACACTTGTACTAGGAAAACTACTCTCATTATATGCTAAAGTGTTTGTTTAAATTGCCTAATTTAAGTACTTTCTGAAGTGGTTTTGTTGTTGTCATAATTATTATTTTGTTGTTGTTGCAAGTGATTTGTCAAATTATTCAAGTCACTTATTGACTTCTTTAAATATTGAAATTGTAAGTGACAAAG
Organism: Picea sitchensis; assembly: GCA_010110895.2. Classification (NCBI taxonomy): domain Eukaryota; kingdom Viridiplantae; phylum Streptophyta; class Pinopsida; order Pinales; family Pinaceae; genus Picea; species Picea sitchensis. The sequence continues at coordinate 37,239 of SNQJ01S0040767.1, forward strand.
TATTATCAAACTTGCAATGTATTTATATCATTCTTGTCATCATAGCTTGCAATGTCTAGACAAATTTGTTGTTGCTATACATTTCATCTTTTAGTGTTTCAGTAGTATATTTATATTTTGAAGTCCCTGATTTGAAACATTGATATCATTGCTTGCTACCAACGTTTGTTGTTTCATTGGTAAAGAGAAGGTACCATTCATTCAATTTTCCTTTCCCCCCCTTAAACTTTACCAAGTGATTTCTTTCCTCAAGTGACCTAGAGAGAGGGGTGGGTTTTACCTAGTTTGTTTACCCTTCATCAACCAACTAGGTCTTGGGACATATCTCATGGAGTGAGTTTCCTCTCCTCCTAAATAGAAAGAGGTATCCTATTGGGTTGACAGTGATAGGAATACCTATGTGTTACGTCAATCTAGGCCTACTTTCCTTTAGGCTTCAGGAAAATATAGATTGTGCGATAACATTTTTGGCACCGCTATCGGGAAACATTGAGTCAAATTTCCTCGAACAACACTTTTTCGATAAAATTTTATCCAAAGAATTAATTTTACAAAGATTACCTAGAGAATCCACTGAGTGTGATTCCCTCAGTCCCTTTGATAATCCTTAAGAGGTTATATGGTGACTCCACTGGCCTTTCCCAAGGTTCCACCTTACTCTCAACTTTGTGATATTTCCAAGATATGGGATCATGGTGACCTAGGAACAAATGTATCCGACTATTTATTTTGAAAGTTTTCAAGGATACCCAAATTATTTTGATATTAAATGGTTAAACAAATCTCCAAGATTCAGAGGCCTCCCAATTACTGACATTGTAGAATTCTTGAAGTATATAAGTGAGATATAATTTGAAGGGGAGGATGTTCTGGTAAAATTGTTCATAATTTCCATGTTGTATTTTTTGCAAGATTGGATTAAGGGTTGTTGTGAAGATAAGGGTATATAATCATTAATAGACATCATCAGTAGGTTTATTGAGTTTATGAAACCACAATGCCAAACATATGAAAATTCCCTTCAAAATCTTGCAATAGCCCTAGATGATGAAGAGTTCACCACTGAGATTATGGAATATCTCAGGGATGTGTACCCTGCTCAATACAAAGAACAATCTAATATAGAAGGAGAGACTTATGAAGAAATTTGTCAACCTCTTGAAGAGGAGTAATATTTTTTCCATGATTCAACAGAATGTAGTAAATACTTGACTGAAGAAGTGAGTTATGAGGATGAAGCACTAGTATCTGCTCTTCCATCCGATTAAGCTTTCCAAGATTCTATCTCTCCTACACAAGACCAAGAGAATGAGGTGAATCATTCTCCTTTTCATGTTTTTTATGAGACTTTGTTCTATGATTAAGAAGGTGAATAAGTAAAAGAACCCTTGGAAGAGATAGGTCCTTCATTTTCTGATGAAGGAAAAAAGATGATTAAAGAGACAAGTCTTGGAGATGATGTATTGGATTGTCTTCCATTTGATGAAGTCATCCAAGCCTTTGATGCTCTTGCATAGAAAGAAGTGAACTCGGTAAGTTATTTCCCTTTCCAATATTTTTGATGATGCTTTATCTTATGCTTTAGAAAGTGATGAAGTATTAGAGGATCCCTTGGATGCATTAAATGCTTCATGTTATGATAAAGGTAGTGACATGGTTTATAATATTGATGAGTTCATTCATGTTGGAAGACGTAAGTAGGATGTGATTGGTTCTGATGAGGATCCCATTTATGATATGGAAGGATATCTTCGAATGTTTCCTTTACAAAAATCGTATGATCCTAATAAATTTGAAGTTTGGAAACTAGATGATGATATAATTACAAAAAGTTTCCAAGCACCCAAGGATGACCCAATGCAATGTTCTCCTAGTGATTTTCGGTCATACATTGAGGATTTCGATGAGTATTCCTTTGAGCACTTGGATTTATTATATGAATATTATCAACCGTTGTTGTGCTCAAATCTTGATAAAGGTGAGGATGTTTCTTTCCTGAAGCAGGATACTTGTGACAAGGTTGCACATCTCCCTCTGATTGCTTGACCTCATTATGTCACTAAAGATGCAGTTGGGGAACATGTATCTTGTTGCAATTTTCCTTTAGGGAAAAAAATTCCATTAGAATTCAAGGAGAGGTTGAATTCCTTAAGAAGTTTATTATCTCAATATTTCATCTTTCCCCTGAGAAAATGTCAGCTTCCCTCTAAGTTCTTGTTAATCTCTTCTCAGACCCCAGGGAGTGATGACGTCCAAGATAGTCAATGCTCAGAATCTTTGAGCCAACCCTTTGATTCCTTGACCTCTCACTATCCTTTTCTAAGATGGATTGATCCTTTTCTAATATGGATTGATCACTTTTCCGGAAGGGTGACTTCGCATGATTTTGTCCCTCCCTCCTGCCTCCATGAGCTATAATTTACGACTTCCTATGATGTAATGCATGCTCTAACTCATGTTTATTTTCTACTTAAGTTGTCATTGTTTGGGTTTCTGATGAAGCACAAAGTAAAGTGTTATGATACATTGCAATCATGGTTGTATTGGTTGTATGCTTATACCTAGCATTTGACAGGTAAGTACAGCCAAAGTAGAATATGTAGGAATTTGCATCCATTGTACATACCATTGCATATCATGTTAGCGTAGTTATAGTTGCAATTTTCATATTGTCTTGATTCATTAAGTATATATGTATTATCATAATCATATGTTAGACTAGAGGTTATTTTATTTTCTTATTTTATCATATACGGATGAGGGGTGATATCACCACCCTAGGGATTACTAATGTATTTTGTTGAGATTTAGAAGTCACATGTCATACCAGAAATGATGAGGTTCTCATGCACTCTACGATGATCGCATGTCCCCGAGTTGGAGCCAAATGTTATTCCCTAGCCTGGGGATAACTAAGGAGATCATGTCACAAGGCCCACATGTCCTAGACAAGGAGTACCGAGAGTCATATGACTTAAGCATGACCATGGAGGTCCCCTCTTTTGTTCAGTGAAGTACACGTATCACCAACAATAGAATCCATCACACCATCCTAGTCCTAAAGTAGCAGTGAGTCTTGCTCCATGAGGTAATGAGTCCAGGTATCATGGCATGTATCACTCTAATTTTTGAAGCACTTGAACATGTTGCATTGAATCCTTCTTCATCTCATAACGTTTACTTGGAAATTATTCTCTTTTCCTCATTCATACCTAGAAGGGTGACATGGTTCCCTAGTAAGTGTCTTTCTCTTTAGGATGGGTTACTACTCGAGAGATATATTAAAATTCATCGTTTGTTCCCTCCATACTTACCATTTTCCATTTTTATCCCTTCCATATCCCCTATCCTTATTTGGGCATTGGGATTGGATACACTAGGAAGGGTTGTACCTTACCTCGTGGGAAGAAGGGGTTAAAGTCCTAGAGGGTAAAAGTAGCTGGAAAGAGTTAAAATACAATTTAGAAACCTTTGAGATGTGTCACCCATGGATTCCTTAGAAAGAAGTGAAAACCTTCTCTGTAAGAAAAGGGGACCCACAAGATAGCATAAATACTCAAGTTACTAGTTGATGGATAAGAGGTCTCATCCCGAGCTGACCTGTTATGACCATGGGCATGTAGCGGTATGACATTACCACCTATATGGTCATCAAACTAGGGTAGTGGATCTTGGTGGCATAACCAAGAGAAAGGGGGTCTCATAATGAACCATCCTTCTCATGTCCATGAAATGTTTGTGGATAACGTTCTCACCTCTGGTCATCAAGCTAGGACAGTGGCCCTCAACTATTTCCTTGTAGCACAAGAGAAAGAGATCAAAAGAAAATAAACCTAAGAGTAAAAGATAATAAATGTGATAGGAAAAAAATGCATCCATGAAAAGGTGCAATTCTCCCTCCAAAAAGAAACCCATAGGTAAGACTCTATGTTTCCATGTTATCACATGGATCCCATGCCCAAATATTTACCCCATGCCACCTCATACACCTACATGACTTAGACTAGACTCCACCTAGGAAACACCCCAAATTTAAGAGAGTTTATCCCAATAGAACACGTTGAGACCTTCTCCAAACCTAACTTGTCAAATTGAATAACATATTTGAGCATTTGTTTGGGGTTAAGGGGGGTTGATGCACATGTATGGGTAATTTAATTATTAGATGTGATTTACATGCTATGATCCTTATGACTTATGAACCCCTGTAGGGTGTACTTGTTATTTCTGCAAGACTTTTCCCGATGGATAGGTACACACGAGGGAATGATTAGCTCGGACCTTCGTGGGGTCTCAAAGCCCACAGATGGATGTTGAAACCCCAAGCAGGGGTAAGAAGAGATTGAAGGCTTGCTCGAGATGAAGGAAGGATGTTTCCTTTGGAGGCACTGTGGAAGACCTAAAATTTAGGTCTCATGCTCCTCCCACCTGAACTTTGGTCTTGGGAGGCCTTGGACATCACCTCTGCATTCCTAGACATCAATTGCCAGCTGGGGTTGTTACCTTGGATGCATTTATGAGGCCATTGGCACATGAAAACAAAATTTAGGCCTTTGGAGACCAAACGTTTCATCTCATTTTCCTAGCGTTCCACACTTGAGGCCCAACTCCTCCCTAGGAGGGCATGGCATCACCTTTGGAGACCTAATTAGATGAAAATTGAATTTATTTTGGTAAAAGTGTAATTTTTTAGTAATTGGCGAGGTCGACCTTGGTAGTTTGACCTAAAATAATTAAAGGTCATAATTTTGGTATAAATAGACATTAAGTAACATTCATTTTGATCATAACTCATCACACACAAGTGGTGGTCTGAAAGTTTCTCCCTCTTTAAGGGTTATTGGCTTAAATAACTAGTGCGCACCTCTTGGGAGAGCTTTATGGTGGTGTATTTTGGAATTTTTCATGGTAGAATGGTCTTTAACTAGGGTTTGACTTGATTATTCTTGGTGAAGTAAGTGGAAAATATTCATTTTTATTCATGCTATGGATTTTTGTGGTAAAATTTACTTGTTTCATGTCTAAGATAATGAAATTTCTTGTTTAAACCCTGGGGGAGAAACAACAAATATTTTTTTCTCTCTATAACTATTATACTATCTTGATATTTCCAATTATACATTTTCTTGGGAGTGATTATTAGATCCCTAAATTTCTATCTCTCCGGTTATCTCATTCTTTTCACCAATTAAATTTTCTTTCAAAAGATAAGGAAGGAAGGTACGCTAGGGCCTATAAGTGCCTACTCTCTAGAAAAACCTCCCTTAAAAAGGGAAAATTATTGAGGCCTTGAAGTTCCAAAACCTCTTGCATTTACTTCTTCCCTTAGCTAAGAATTATCATTATTTTATTTCCCAAGTGATATTGTTACTATTATTGACTCCATAAATCCCTAAAAGACACTGATTTCTACACTCTTGTGGATGAATGAGACCAAACAAACTTTCAACACATCTTCTTGAAACTTTCACTAACACTAAAAACCATATTAATGCTTCTATAATTTATGTTACATCCTTTATTTGGCAGCCTTAATCAGCATACTAACCTCTAAAACTAACCCATAAATTTGCATTTTCCTAAGTGCTATCATCTCAAGGCTCTAGTCTTCCTTTTGCTATTGTTCTAGGTGCAATTTTCTGAGGTTGTTTAAGGTTGTTGGTGCTGTTGTAACTACTTTTACATCCATCATTTAATCCCATTAATATCCCTCAAATTTTTTATAAAACCACCCAACACTTGTACTAGGAAAACTACTATCATTATATGTTATAGTGTTTGTTTAAATTGCCTAATTTAAGTACTTTCTGAAGTGGTTTTCCTAATGTCATAATTATTATTTTACTGTTGTTGCAAGTGATTTGAAAACTTATTCAAGTCACTTATTTAATTTATTTAAGTCTTGAAATTGTAAGTTACAAAGTATTATCAAATTTGCAAGGTATTTATATCATTATTTTCATCATAGCTTGCAATTTCTAGACATATTTTCTGCTACTATACATTTCCTCTTTTAGTGTTTCAGTAACATATTTATATCTTGAGGTCACTGATTTGAAACATTGATATCATTTCTTGCTGCTAATGTTTATTGTTTCATTGGTAAAGGGGAGGTACCATTCGTTCACTTTTCCTTCTGCCCCCTTAAACTTTACCAAGTGATTTCTTTCCTCAAGTGACCTAGAGAGAGGGGTGGGTTTTACCTAGTCTTTTTACCCTTCATCAATGAACTAGGTATTGGGACGTCTCCCTTGGAGTGAGTTTCTTCTCCTCCTAAATATAAATATGTATCCTATTGGGGTGACAGTGATAGGACTACCTCTGTGTTACGTCAATCTAGACCTACTTTCCTTTAGGCTTTGGGAAAGTATAAATTGTGTGATAACACTCACTATCTGGGATCAAACCCTTACTTCCTCAGGTTCATTAAACATATGAAGAGTAACTTACCAAAGGTGAGTTATATGTAGCATTTTTTATCCTCCCCAATCTCGCTAAAAAACAAATAGGTACTCATCTATTTGGATCAGAGAAATTTTTTGGGAAGTGGGTCAAGTTTTTTAAACATTATGGCAATTGTTTTTAAGCACCCTTGAACATGGAACATGTCCGTGTTTTCCTTATAGTTGGGTAAATACACATGTTTCTAAGTCAAAACAAATCCATGTGTCGTCATACTCTTTCAACTCCTTCGAAGAGAACCTTTGGTTGTCGTCACATTATTTTTGGGTCTATGCCTCATTGATTCAGTGTTTCCAAGTCACTTGTCATGTCGCACAATGTTCAAGGGAAGCATCAAATTCAATTAACCTTTGCAACATTCTCCATTTTCATACCCATGTTAGTATGTCCATATTTTCTCTATCATCTCAAATCACAATCCTTCTAAGAGTCTGTTCTTGTCGACATCAACTCATTATCTGAGAGTCCCACTTAGAAACCAATTAGTTCCTTAGAGCCTACATGCCTCAATGAGAGGTTTCCTCACTTTAGACAATGGGTTTAGACCATTGAACCCTAATCGAAATATTCCGACGAATTTTTGACTTCATAACATTTATTCACATTCATTGGATTTTACTAGGGTACCTTGGGAATCATTGTCATCACTAGTGATTTCCCTCTAACTTGTTAATGGTATACACCAATGACTGGTAATCAAGTGGTTTCTACCATGTTCGACAAAAACATATGTATTCACATGGTTAGAATCATACTAATTCAAGATTAGGATGAAGACCCTAGAATCCTTTTTGGCATCTACAAACATTATTTTCCTAAACCAGGTTGTGATGGAGGAAAATGTTACTAATGTACATTATCACATAGATCCACTTTGTATTTGTCCATGGCTATGTTGTTGTCATGTTGTAGCTCCATTGTGTAAAATTTTATGGCTACAACCTGATGGAGTCATGGAGGTATAGATCCATGTTGTATGTTTGGTGGCCATATCTTTAGTCAATGCTTTCATGGATCCACAATATATTGGTTGGTGTCCATACCTAAAGTCCATTTCTTACCAAGCATGGGTATGCCTACGTCAGGATGATTCATATATATGTTGTTTGATGCCTATTTGCAGCCTCCATCCAACTCTCCTATTCAAATACCCCTTTCCACACATAATTCTATAAAATGTTTCGGCCATCAATGTTTCGGCAAAATTTTCAAACTTCCTAGTGTCACACTTATGTCATTATTTCATTAGGTGTCACACTTATGTATAGTTGCATTAATTAGTGTCGTAATTCCAAAACAAGACTTTCCTAAGTGTCACGTTTATGTTTCATCACTCCAACACCATGGAATGACACTTTTTCATCATCCCTAGCCATTGAAGAGAAGAAAAACCCAAATTGAAGATCGAAAACATGAGTTTTACCCACAAATTTTGGCTTAGTTGGAGCATTGACGCCCCCCTTCCATGGATCAGGGAGCATCACTCTTAGGGTGACACCCCTTTCTACACTATCAAGGAGTGTGATTGATGCCTCCTACTAATGTCACTGGGAGCGCCATCCCTCGTAGGGTGGTTTTAACTAACCCCAACTTATTCTATGGTTTAACTCTGAGATATTTCTAGTGGTTATGACCGAGGGATGATTCATAGGTTGAATTATCTCCTTTTTGGGTGATCAATCCTAAATTATGGAGGAAATATATCTACCTTCCCTTGATATTGTAAGTTTTTTGAACCTCCCAAAGCCTCTATATAAACAAGGTCTCTCAAGGGTGAAAGAGTTTAGAATGAATTAAGGTGTGAAGTATACCAATTTGTTTTTCATTTGTCAACATACAGTAAGGGGCTAGATAGGAGGAGCATTGGAGGAGTCTTGTATCACATCATGATTGTAAGTTCCATTGTTTCTCATATTAATAAACTTCGCCTATTTACCTATTTTCATCTCTTTTCAAGTTTATGTAGGAATGATTGTGGCTTGGTTACAATATTTTTTATCTAACTTGTTACAAGTAGTATAAGAAGAGAATAGTTCTATTTCTTTGCAGGTAGGCTATTTTTGGAGCTTGATAGGATCCAACACCAGAACGATAAACAATAGCGAGGATAAGTGACTCAAAAAGGTGCCTCGTTCTCTTCCTCTTCCTCTCTTATTTCATGCGTAGATGGATAGAAATCTAGAATGTTAGTGTACACTTGTTCTAATTGTCTTATTTGAAGAAAACCAAGCTAAGGGGAGATCAACCTATCTGTAGGGTGATATTTCTGACAACACCCACTTGTCATGCTATTGTTCTCACCCAAGTTGTGAACTAGTTGAATGGCCAATTCAACCATCACACTCTTTGAGACTCCCCACCCTCATGCACAAACTAGTCACTTCCTTTCGCAATTCAGTGCATCTGCACAATGATCTCAGACCAAGGAAAGTTCACCATTGAACTTGTTGCACTATGACACCACCCCAAAAATAATTCATCTGTGGCAACTTTATTCCACTTTCCATCTCATGGCACAACTAGCCAATATTCCCTAAGAACTAAACATTTCGATTTCCTTTCCCCACTACTTCATCACTCAAAAATGTTGCTGCATCTACCTCTATATTCCTAGGAATGGTTATGAATCACCCTCAACCATGCTTCCCAAATCAATAGAAACCCTCAGGTCCAAGTAATCTCTTCATGTTGCAATCTTCTTCTCCACACAATCCTCCAAATGAAGGAAAGTCCTCACCTCGCCTCCCTTCATCAATTCACCTCTCTAGAACTCAACATCTACGATGAGAATGGCCAATGTTCCTACACTCCTCAAATGTCCCAACAAACTATCCAAAGCGCTCCAAGCAGAATGATTCATCTCAAAGAACTTCCATGCCTTAGGCATATTTGAAACAATACTCTGCCAACCTCAACCAACGACCCCCACCAGATCTCTGATTCATCGCAAAATCATCAGCAAGTCACCAAGGTGTGATCTGCCTCATCGAATGTCCCATACCAAAGGAAAGAGAACACCACCCAAGTCACTTGGTTTTCATTCTACCCATTCAGGTTGACTACCAATAACTCTTAGTTGATTACTATGTTGATTCCATCCATCTCTTAGAAAGAAATTGCATTGCACCAACTGCAACATCCAAAATTTGGCACTATCAGAATGAATGTCAAGTCATCACATGATCCAATGAATCTAGCTAAGGCACCAAACACCAGTGTACATCACCCATCCTCTAAACTCGACACGAACAAAATTCACTGCCCACTTAACTGCATTAATCTTTCCAACATTATTCATCAAGAGTTATGCAGCTTCCTCAAGACACATCCACAACTGCATCCAAATCTTCCTAAGTCCACTACAAGACTTGTACAAGTAGTTCACCCCAATATCTCTACATGTTCTCCCAACCAATGCATCCCAAATTTTCTACAAGACTTTTTTGAATCTGCACCACTTGAGTCACCCCTCAAGTCTATCAGTTTTCACCACATAAACATAATACACTTGAACCACCAAGTCATCCAAATTCCCTTCAAAGAACTCACTACAACACTTAGGAAATGCAAGAACTTGAAACCACCATACCTGTAACACCCTGTTTCCCCCAGTTTGTAAAAATAACTGGATTGGCCAAGAACTGTGGAAAACTCAGAAATGTGAATGGACCTTGTGGAAAAGGTCGATGAATGTGAATAATATTATGAATTTATATTGCAGGACTACTGAGAGGGGATATGCTGAAAAAGAGACCATGATGGCTGCAGAGAGGCGGTGGAAGGCACCTAGAAAGGTGGCGTTAACTTCCACCAAAAATCAATACCGTATTTGGAATTCACTAGCTCGGAGAACCAAAAGTGGCTCGCTGGCCCCAAATTTAATGTCTCGCAGGCTAGTAGGTAGACGACTCCTCAGGAATTAATGAGGGATGGGGAGGTGAACCACCCATCCGTAGAGCTATCAGGCCTGACCAACGCGAGGTAAATCGTGCCACACACAACCTCGCAAGAGGATAAGGTGTGGGGGAGAAGCGATTGGGGGCAGATGCGAGGGGAGAACTTTGGCGATATGCAGAGTGAGTGATAGAAGAGAGAAAGGAGAGGAACCTTCGCTCCTGGTCACTGGAAAAATAGAGATGCAGTCTCACAACATCGTGGTCTCAGCTCGGGGGTGGCCAGTGGTAAATCTACTGGGAGTCGCTGAGCCTACGGTTGGGTGGAAATGAGCACCCCTCGCAGCAGTTACGTAACTCTTGGTGTTACTTTCTGATAAGTGTTTTGCCTTTGGCTTATTGAAATATATGTATTCTGACAATTATGCTCATAAGCTGTGAATTTGTGAATAATTTCAGTATAAGAAGGTCTGTATGATATTTTGATCAGTACTGGTAGTTGTATGTTTATAATGGAAAGACTACGTATGGATTCTTATTTCGTAAGTTGTTATTTATATGCGTACTGATCTAATTCAGACTTCACGTCTGGTTCTTGGGAGAGCGAAACCCTTATCTGCCTCAGATAGTACCCTGTGTAAACTTCCCCATAGAGACACCCTTCTCAAACGCCCATCAAGAACCTGGAGAAAGGACGTGAAGGCACAATGCCTTAAGAAATCCCTGATCAGTATCGAATCGACGAACGAAATCCCATCGGGAGATCGGTGGTCACTCACGACCGTCAGATTGGAAGGAGAAATTGGAGTGTTAAGCGCCCTAACCCGGAATAGGTGTTGATCAACGGACATGATCCCGTCGGGAAATCTCCGGTCACCCATGACTGTTAGATTGGTAGGAGAAAGTAGGATGTTAAGGCCTTACCACTTTGTCTTTTTGTGTCTTCGTGGGTAGCGAAGAGATCGGGATCGTAGATCCCCAAGGTCCAAGGGAACCTCTGGACCGTTCATTTTTCCACATCCAGGAAGTCATGGGAGAATGCACAAGTTAGGAACCTGTCTAAGCCATCAGATCTCGACTGGAAAACCTAACAGCCGTTGTATCTGTCTAGAGATACCCGAGGGTCAAACCCCCAGTGAATAGGGGCAAAAACCCCGAAGTAGATCTGGACCGTCTGATTTAGGGAGGCCACGTGTCGCGAGATTACCCGTTTCGGGAAATCAAAAATCGCGAATTCGAAAGTCCTGATGACGAGAGATCGGGACTTTCCATGGTGGAAACCCCAAAGTAGTCGTGGACCATCCGATTTAAGGAGGCTACGTGTCACGAGCTTACCCTTGGGAAAACGGGAATCGTGAATTCGGAAGTCCTGGTGACGAGAGATCAGGACTTTCCATGGTGGATATCCCGAAGCAGTCATGGACCGTCCGATTTAAGGAGGCTACGGTCAAGATATTAACCACATCAGGAAACCAGGGATCAAGAATTTGGGAGCCCCGTGGTCGAGAGTTCGGACTCTCGTGATGATAAGTCCCGATGAACGGACGGGATTCTTTTGGAGGATCTCAGGGTCTATATGACCGTCAGATGTGAGGAATGTTGGAAAATGTTTAACAAGCAACATATTCTTGTCATTTATGGCAAGTACAACAATGAAGATGGCATGAGTATAGGAAGAATGTAAGAGATGGGCACCAGAAGTATTTTGGGAAGAAGCTGGAGAGAAACCTCGATAAGATCAGAAGAGATAGGGCAGAGGATGTTTGGTATGTTTTACAGGCAGCGTATGCTTGTCATTGATGGAAAGTACAGCAGTGATGATGGCTTGAGTACAACAGTGATGATCAATAGTGCAGTGATATTCAGGAAGACCAACAATGCAACAATTGTCTAAACTCAACAATCCTCAGTCGTCAAATTGAGGATTGATCTAAAATATTGATTAGGCATGATGAAGTCCCGTAAAGTTTGTGAAAAAATTCTGATCGTTGGATCCCATCCAAAATTCTCGACAGAATGAGGGCTGTCAGATCTGAATATAGACAAGAAGAGCACACTGAAGAGGAGGATATATCTCAGGCGTTAGATTTGAGCACAGGGTCCGACCACTGTTGGATTGAGGAGAACCTGCACGTTGTTTAAAGTGAAAGGAGTAGAGGGATCACAAAATCTCGAAAGAAGGAGGATCGTCCATCTTCAGGCAGGACACGTGGGGATAGATCGTCAGTTCTCTGACTAGAGATTCAAAGGAATGATGTTCCCTAACCTCTCGAAATCGTGATATCTGAAATCGCGATTTAATCTCAGCCGTCAGATTAAGGTTGAATATGGACTATTGATTCCAGTTCATGTCGGATTTTTGGGGATCGAGAGTTGGATATGTCAAGTAATATCATCCACAGAAATACTGATTTTGCGATATGAAAAATCGTGAATTAATCGCAGTCGTTGAATCAAGATCAGATCTGGACCGTTGAATCCAACTCCATATCAGATTTTCGTGAATCACGACATGGAGAGACAAGAAAACAATGCAACAAGAATGTCGAAATCGCGATATGCAAAATTGCGATTCAATCGCAGCCGTTGAATCAAGATTAGATCTAGACCATTGATCCAAGACCATTTTGGGGTTTCGAGGATCGAGTGTTGGAAATGTCAAAGAATATTAACATCAAGAATCCTGATATCGCGATATGCGAAATCACGACGTAATTGCAACCATTAGATCAAGTTGTGATCTGGACCGTTGATACGAATCCATTACAGAGTTTCGTGGATCGGGACTTTGAAGTGACAAAAACACAGAACGACAAGAGTGTCAAAATTGCGATGTGTGAAATCCCGACTGAATCTGAACCGTCAGATCAAGATGTGATCTGGATCGTCGACCCGACTCACGTTGGCATACCACGTCAGCTAGGAACACGTGGCACAACCAGGTAATGACAAGTGTCAGACTGATTCAACATTTCAAGGACATGTAAGTCATGAATCAGAGTGACACGTGGCAGTATTCAACACGTGTCAATCCACGTGTGATGTCAGCAGACTTACACCACTTGGGAGATGGACAGATGTCGGAGGATGAGGAGGGGCTAAAGGGAACGAGCCTTGTCGCACGGTCAGGTGGAGAAAAATATAGAAGGTGACACAATAGGAGTGGGGCCCTTCGTCAAAACTCCACCATTCCGGAACCCCCCCGCCCCCCGTATTAAAGACAGAAAGGCAAGGGGGGTCCGGAATCGCTTGAGCGTCGTTGATCTAGGTGATTTAAGCCTGGCTACTCAAGAGATGCTCTGAAATCCAATCCCGACCATAGATTTGGGAGCACATATTCTGGTCGTCCAGATTTGCTCGCTGCATATCCAATGGTGCAGATGAATTTGAATAAGATCGGAGGGTTACTGATGCACGACGCAGTGAAACTGCCAGAAACCATTGATGACGTCTGCTAGAGAATTTGAAGAGACCTCTGTGCGATCGCCAGAGGAGATGAAGAGTATCCAATCTTCGTCCAGTGAAGGAAGACTATTCTTAGAAGGGATTGACAGATGGATGAGTGTTGAAGTTTGTAACTGAAACAGAGAAGGTGAGATCGACTTTTACAGAGAAGATGAAGAGTCTCAACTGCCAGAGAGAAAAAGGAATCTTGGCATAACACCTAGTGATGATAGACATAGGGTTTGAACTGCCAGAGAATTTGAAGAGTCACGATGATGATCATGCAGAGCACTTGATATGTGGAGGAGATTGGCGCGGTATGAGCATGCAGAGGAATGGCGAATATTGCATGCACAAGAGGCACAGAAGCCATAAAGCCACGACACAGAGAAGAGTTGTTGGGGCTATTGCTGTTGGAGTTTGTTGTGGTTGTTATTGTTGAAGGTGATTCATGTGTGAAGAAGGT